>JACEGR010011792.1:0-13719 GCA_014170235.1 Listronotus bonariensis | reverse complement strand
GGAACGACCAAGAGATCGATCAACACAAGAATTAAAGAACATGAAGCTAACTGCCGCCTGGGACAGACCGACAAAACAGCCGTAGCCGGGCACACTTTTTCAGGTACAGAGCACCAGAAAAAATTTGAAAATATCCAGGTTCTTGCTAATACTTTATCCTACCGTGCCAGACTGTGCAGAGAAGCCATAGAGATACACAAACATACCAACAACTTCAATAAAACAGAAGAATCAATGAAGATCAATAAAACGTGGATACCAATTTTAAAAACCACAAAAATAGCACCACGGCAGGAACAACAACCGCGCAACGACCAACCGGAACAGGCCCCGCCCACCCAAGCTGCCTATAAATACTCGCTGCGTCCGCGCACAGTAGTACGCAGGTAGTCTACTAGGAACCTTCTGAGGATGCCAACCACTTGCGCTGGCGAAACGTCAAGGATACAAAATCTACAACGACAGCCGAATAGCCCAAAAAACTTGGTTTGTTACCGTTTTATTTTTTTAAATCGGCCCAGTCGTTTTACCGTTACAAGCGTTTGAAGTTTAGCTTCAATTTGTTTTTTTCACGTGGTCAAGCGTCGAGGGGGCACTAGCTACTTTTTTTCAAATAGAAATGGGAGTCATGTAGAACCTTGTTTTTAAGGCCCTTGGATTTTCTACCTAACTTTACTTTGTTTTTAAAAAGCGGCTCAGCCGTTCTAGACTTACAAGTCATCAAAACTGCACAGTTAAGGATCCCTGGACCATTTTTACCATTCCTTACCAACAAGCTAATTTTTCGTGAGTAGCTTGATTTTGACGAGACAACCAACTTTTCATCTAACAACCATTTTCGTTGGTATACAAGGGTATCGAATATTAAATATATTGATTTGATAAATATCAAAAAACCAGGATGACGTACCATGCAATTTTGTTAAATATCCTCACACATATTATCAGATTTTTGATATAACAAAATAAAACAAGGACTTAACAAAAGTTTAGGTTTTATGCTAATTATTTAAACCTGATATTTGTAGCTTTAATTACCATTAAACATATGTCCATTGGAGTAGCCAAGATATTCAGGCTGTCTAGGAGCTTCACCGACAAGTTATTGCACTAATCATAATAGTTTTATTATATCCTATCAGATGATAAAAGATGTTGAAAAAATTATATCCTACCAGATGATGAAAGATGTTTAGCATTCTTCTAAATTATACATGGTGGTGCATTTTGGTTGACCTTGCAGGGTATAGCAAAAACTTAACGAAATAGAACATACCTGATTGCGCACTTCAATTTTAATTTTTAAAACAAATTCAGTAGTGAAAGTAAAACATGGCTGACTTGATTAGTTTTGGAGGTACAGAGTGTGTTTTTGATTTTTTTTTCAATGGTTTAGAAGATTTTTACGTAGAATTTAGTAGCGTACCTATATTTCTTTCATTGGCGTTTAATTTAAAGTTATAACACAAAGTTGTTTTTTTATAAAACACCGTTTATATTTTATTATTAGTATGAAGATCTCCTTAAAAGCTATAAGAAATACTTCATTTCATATATTTATTCTTTTAATTTCCGAAATTTGGTCATTATCAGGATTTATTTTTTATGTAACACCCTGTATATTCTTTTGTCATTAAAGATATATTTATAAGAGGTTTAACAAAATACAACATTTAATATGTATATCTCTTACAGTTTTAAAAATATGACCATCATATAATGTATCTTAATTGGGCTAAAGTACATTATTAGATTGCCTAATTTAAGATGTTAAATTAGCCTTTGTTTTAAGGCAAAAATACGCTTCAAACTAGCTCAATGTTAGTCGAGGCACGTAGGTCGTGGATTGAATAACCTAAACATTCCTTTAACTCTTGTATCAGTATCAGAAATTACAGAGTTGACAATTTATTAATAAGTTAATAATTTGAAGCCCTTCTATTATAGTTTACCACAAAAAGGTACTTATATATGGGCGCCACCTGAAGTTATGAATAGTGTTGGTAAACTACGGAAGGGTAATTCCTCCAGAGTAAACTAAAACAAAACAAACAGATTCCAACACAAAAATAAAAGAGACTGACATTATAAAATATAGTGTGTTCTTTATTTAAGAATCCTTGGCTTCTTAAAGAATGAGTATTAATCAGTAAAAAAGAAACAAAAAAGGGTTCTAGCGCTTAACGTTTGCAAACATTATCACACCGCTTTACAAATATAACCAATTCAAATCAAAATTTAAGTATATAAGCTAATTACTAACTAGTTTGATTATTGTTCACGATGCAATATGTTTATTTAGGTGTATCAATATTAAATGGTGTACCTTCAAAGACTTTATATGCGTAATCAACTTATCTCGAAATCCTCTATAAAAGGTCCACTGGGCGTCGGTGTGGGATTCCTCGCACTGGTTGCTGACATTTTGAAGTCTCTAAATGTCCGACCAAAATTTGACACTTTGTCGAACCACTCAGGCGTATTTCGGCGATTTGACTCTGAGACGTACTCGAAATCTGACGGTTACCACAGGCCAAAGATTTAAAGATACATGTGAAATGTCGCTGCTTCCCTCAAAACCATGGACTCGAGAAAGGTTCATATACCACAAAAATATTAACCGGTCACAAAAATCTCATTTGTAAAAGCTTAACACTAACAGCTAGCGAAGCCTCTAGTAGATATATGCTCGAAGAACAAAATCAAGTCATCAAGTACCTCTAATGAAACGTTTGTCGGGCTCACAGGGTTCTAGGCCACAGGAACTTTTAGCTTAGTTTGCGATAATTAGGTCACTGCGCACTAGACGGCGCTAGGGGTACCAAATAAAATAAAATAATACGTTAGGAAAGCTGTTGTAATTAAATTCGCAAACTGCACTGTTACACTGCCCTCCTCCAAAAAAATGAAAATTAAAACTTGTTTTAATTTTCCTAACTAAGAAAATTACATGGAACATAATCCATAAGACTAAGAATTCAACTAAATAACTAAATAGCAACATGGTTACGGCGCGCATGCGCTACTGAAACCAGTAACAGTGCCTAACGATATCCAGACGTGGTCAAGGCTGAAGGAAAACCGGCGAGGAATGACACCAAGGGCACCTCGGAGTACCTTCCAACGTGGATGTTAAATGGTGGATCTTTGGTATGTCCGGGTGACAATCGCCATCTGCGAAAACACTACGCCATACATTTTACCTAGGGTAAATAAAAATTTAATTAAATCAAATCCCTTGCTGTCATTACCCATTCGGCCCACCAACAGACAAAACCACTACCAAATACGCAGGCAGAGGGTCGAAACAAAAATAATTATTTAAAGGTTAAGAAGAAAAAATTTATAAGAACGAGAAAAATTTTGGTATGAACCAAGGACTTGACCATAGCCCCGGTGATTTTGTAGCAAACCACCTCGCTAAAACAGGATATACCCGAAGAAAAGTATTTAAATCTAAAAATGGGATACTCCATAATTTATCCTCGTTGTCAACCCTTCGATCAACGATATCGGGGAACCTACTTGACACCAGGCTCCCTGGCCTATCATGGTCTTTCACATGATTCAACCAGAGATAACCCGAAATGCGAAGCTTCCAACGCCAACACTCGTTTACTGAAAAACTCGTTGTTCGAAACTCGACAACAACCAGAAAAAGAATGGTCCCTTAAGCAAAATTAACAAAACTGGAGCATTGACGGACTCCAAGAGAAAAGACACAAAGGGGTTTTAAAATTGCTCGAAAGTCACAACTGATAATCAACACAAATGCTAGACAGGGGATCTTAAAATGTTCAATAGGTCAAGAACAAAACACCAAAATGTTAGCTAAGTTTGTGCAAAGTAAAAGAAGAACGTTCGGTCAACGGACAAAACTAAACACTGCATCACTAAAAACCGATTGCCAATCACACAAACGTCTAACTTAAAAGAATTTAAAGAGTATGGAATAGTTATAATATTTAAACTGTAGATGTCAATAATTAATTGAAGTTAACTTGAATGGAGATTGTTAAAAAAATTTAAGAAGGGAGAAAATGGAAAACTACAAAAGTTGAACGGTTGATATTGACAATTTTTAAAATATTAGATATTATTATTTCGAAACTATTAAATGAAAATTAGGTTAAAACATGACTATGGCATTGAAAAATTACAAAAGGGTTCGTGTGAAAAACAATCGTCAGGCCGTCCTTGTTAGCAACGACGCAACCTGAAAACCGCGCCAAACGGACGTTAGACAACGCTAACGGGCGCATGCGTTTGTTGTATTTGCTCGCCTTTTACGATTAGGACACAACAATCCTCCGAACCTATTCTTATCACCCGGATTCAGACGGGGTAACAACCTACCATTTGGTAGCTTGAAACCAAAGTCTGACATGCCTACTAACCGACCATCTCTAAGTTAAAACTCATATGAATCAAGGGACACATACAGGTGAATGTTATTGAGAAAGATGTTCAAATTTGTCATATCCCGTTTTATTGTACCCATTCCAGTACCCTAGTTCCTTGAAGAAGGCGGTATAGGTCTGCTGGGTGCGTACCATATGTTTCCGGGGCACTCTAATATCCCCGAAGATTGCCTGTCTTTTGTGATCCAGTGCCTCACACTCTGACAGTATGTGGGATACTGTTTCGGTCTCTGCTCCACATAATCTGCAGTCCAGATCTCCGTTGTATAATCCCATTTTATTTAGGTGTTCTTTCACTGGAGCATGTCCGGTGAGGAAACCTGTGATCGTTCTTAGCTGATTCCTACCCATTTTGAGTAGTTCTTTAGCTCTTTTTGTGCATGGTCCACTGATGTATATTTTCCCATGCATGTGTTGAGGAAGCCTTTCCCAGTGCAGTCTTTGCTGGTCCTTTACCCAGTTTTGTACCGCACTCCGGAAGGTACTCTTTGGCACTCCAAGGACTGGTTCTGGCCCGACGTATGTCGTGGCTGACCCCTTCTAGCCAGTTCGTCTGCGTTTTCATTGCCTCGAATTCCGCAATGCCCTGGCACCCACATCAACCTCGTGTTGTTGCGTTCCGCCAGTTCCCTGAGTTCCTCGAGGCATTCTAGTACCAGCCAAGACGATTACCTTGGGATTAATTAGTGCACCAAGGGCTGCTTGACTATCCTAAATAAAATTTCTCCCCCTCTGGCTGCTTGACTATCCGTAAGAATGTTGATTGTACAATTTGTGCGGGGCCTTTGGTTGTTAATCCTGGCACATTGTAAGATCGCAAAAATTTCTGCTTGAAATACAGAGGCGTGGTTTCCCAGTGGAAAGGTCAAACGAGTGTTTTCCATCTCACTGTAGACACCTGCTCCTGACCCTTCTTCGGTTTTGGACCCGTCCGTATACCAGGTTTGACCTCGAAGAGAGAGTCTGAAATTTTCGTTTGCCCAGTTCTCCCTTGGGTGTATTGTCACCTGAAAGGGTCTTCTGGGTACGATTTGTGGGGTCATATAGTCCGTCCTCATATCCATTATGGGACTCCTTATGATATTTTTATTTCCATGTGTCCTGATCTAACTTTTGTGTTGCTCAGGTTATTTTTCAGTCTGTATACCCCCATTCTCGCCTCCCCTTGTACCACTATATGCAGTGGCGGCAGGTCAAGTAGGGTCTCCAAGACCGCTGTTGGTCTACTTTTAATGCATCCAGCTATGCCAAGGCAGGCTAGTCTTTGCACCTTGCCCAGCCGAAGCATAGTCGTGTGCTGTCTGGTCTTGGTCCACCAAACAATGGATGCATATGTTATGGCTGGTTTCACCACAGTATTGTACAACCAGTGAACCATTTGTGGTCTTAGTCTCCACGTTTTGCCATATGTTCTGCGAGCCAGAATTAATGCTATTTCCGCTCTTTTGATTACTTTGTCCCAATGGTGGTTCCAGGTGAGTTTTGATTCCAATATAACCCGCAAATACTTAACCTCCCCCATCGTTGGTATTTCAGTGCCTTGAAGATTAAGAGGACCCAACCCCTCTAGTTTTCTTCTTTTTGTGAAAGGCACTATTCTGGATTTGGTTGGACTGATTTTTAAACCAACCTCTTCCGTCCAAGTAGCTACTATACTCAGAGCCTGTTGCATTCGCTCTCGGACCGTAGTATTGAATTTGCCCTGGCATACAATGACTATGTCATCCGCATACCCTAAAACTTCATGGTTGTTGCTCTTAAGCCTGTCTATCAGCCCGTCCACAACAAGGTTCCAGAGAAGGGGAGATAATACTCCCCCTGTGGGCATCCCCTTGCTACCCGCGCCGACAGAGTTTCACCCAAGAGTGTCGAGTGGATCACACGGTCTTTTAGCATGCAGCCTATCCATCTGCAGCATGTTTCGTCAACTTGCCTGTGACGAATCGCCCTTGTGATCAGAAGAGGTGTTGTCAAATGCACCCTCTATATCGAGAAAAGCTCCCAACACCTCTTTGTTTTCCAGAACGTACTCCACCCTTTGTACAAGGTCATTGAGTGCCGTTTCCGTTGACAAACCTGCTGTGTATGCATATTGGGCCTTGTGTAGTGGTCTGTTTACCAAGACACCCCCTCTAATATGCATATCTACCAGTTTCTCAAGTGTCTTTAGTACAAACGACATAAGACTTATTGCTCTTAGGGACTTTGCTTTATCCTGTCCTGACTTGCCAGGTTTAGGAATAAAGACCACCCTAATGTGCCTCCAGACTTTTGGTATGTATCTCAGTCCGAAACTTGCTCTGAGAATCGTGCAAAGCCTGGTGTATAATGTTATGTCACCTTTCTGCAACATAACCGGATAGATCCCGTCAGGACCTGGTGATTTAAATGGTTCAAAGGAATCTATCGCTTATTTTAACTTGCTTTGATTTACCACTTCTTTTGCCACTCGCAAATTTTCCCCAGTACCTCTTCTTGGTATCGGGTCTAAATAGTGCTCAGTGTCTGGTGGTAAATCAATTATTTCACACCCAGGAAAGTGCACTCCGAAAAGTTCTTCTAGTGTTTCCTTTCCGTTTTGTGTGTACCCCCTGTTCGTTTCTCTAGAGAGTTAATTGTTCTTTGAGGGTCCTAAGAAAGGATTTTTGGAGCCGAGCACATTCTGGAGTCTGTTCTACCTCCTCACAGTGCTTTCTCCATGAGTTCCTTTTTGCTTCCCTCAAAGCTTTGCTATAGCCAGTCAGGGTCTCGCGTTGGGCTTAAGCCGGGAGGCTTGCGCGTTGAGCTTAAGCCGGGGAGCTTGCGCGTTAGGTTTAACACACGTGCGTCGTTCGATAAGTGAGGTTATATTTGTCTTTGTTACGTCTTAAAGAATGCGTTAAGATTTCTAAATTTTAAATGACAGGTTTGACGTTTGACAAGTTTGACCTTGAAATCATTGACGAAACGTCGTCGACTATCCTTTTGGCAAGTTTCATTCTTCTAAGTCTACTAATAAGGCCGCTATGATCGATTTACTATCGGGGTTACCGTTCTAATCGCTGGTTGATATCTCTCACCTATTTTTAAATAATTGTAGCGCCTTTATGGTTAAAGATGGCGGCGTGCGGTTTTCGCTATTCGATAGGCATGACCAATTACTATATTTAAAAAATTTAAACCGCTCTCCCATGATGAGTCATCAGAGTTAAATCTCGATTTTAGTCGATAGCGCCCGAACGGCATGACTTAGAATTTTTGCGTTTGGGCAAATCATTTATGGTCTTAGCGCAAGTATCCTACGCATGGCGGCCATTTTGTAAGTCACGTGATTTTTGACATATGACATATGACAGATGACATTTGACATTTGACAGATGACATTTATGGTTTGGCAGATAGAAGGGACCACGCCCTAAATAACGCGTTGCGCAAGATTCCTAAATTTTAAATGACGTCAGAGATTTTAAGATAATAAGCTCCCCGGGGGTCGGAGGGCGTGAAACTCCTCTGCTTTCCCTACTTAAGCCCATTAAACTTTATGGGGTTTTATAAGATAAAGTTATGCTGTTGGTATATAATTATAAACTTTAATATATTTTATGGTGTCTTTCTTGTGGGGTTACATTTTATAAGCTGTAACCGCTGAATATTCATAATATTTTATTGGACATCTATTTCCAACATATTTTATAAGTATTAGCCCATCCAACCAAATCCAGAATAGTGCCTTTCACAAAAAGAAGAAAACTAGTCTCTCAATCTTCAAGGCACTGAAATACCAATGATGGGGGAGGTTAAGTATTTGGGGGTTATATTGGACTCAAAACTCACCTGGAACCACCATTTGGACAAAGTAATCAAAAGAGCGGAAATAGCATTAATTCTGGCTCGCAGAACATATGGCAAAACGTGGGGACTAAGACCACAAATGGTTCACTGGTTGTACAATACTGTGGTGAAACCAGCCATAACATAGCATCCATTGTTTGGTGGACCAAGACCAGACAGCACACGGCTATGCTTCGGCTGAGCAAGGTGCAAAGACTAGCCTGATAGCGGGATGCATTAAAAGTACACCAACAGCGGTCTTGGAGACCCTACTTGACCTCCCGCCACTGCATATAGTGGTACAAGGGGAGGCGAGAATGGGGGTATACAGACTGAAACACAACCTGAGCAACACAAAAGTTAGATCAGGACACATGGAAATAAAAAATATCATAAGGAGTCCCATAATGGATATGAGGACAGACTATATGACCCCACAAATCGTACCCAGAAGACCCTTTCAGGTGACAATACACCCAAGGGAGAACTGGGCAAACGAAAATTTCAGACTCTCTCTTCGAGGTCAAACCTGGTATACGGACGGGTCCAAAACCGAAGAAGGGTCAGGAGCAGGTGTCTACAGTGAGATGGGAAACACTCGTTTGACCTTTCCACTGGGAAACCACGCCTCTGTATTTCAAGCAGAAATTTTTGCGATCTTACAATGTGCCAGGATTAACAACCAAAGGCCCCGCACAAATTGTACAATCAACATTCTTACGGATAGTCAAGCAGCCCTTGGTGCACTAATTAATCCCAAGGTATCGTCTTGGCTGGTACTAGAATGCCTCGAGGAACTCAGGGAACTGGCGGAACGCAACAACACGAGGTTGATGTGGGTGCCAGGGCATTGCGGAATTCGAGGCAATGAAAACGCAGACGAACTGGCTAGAAGGGGTCAGCCACGACATACGTCGGGCCAGAACCAGTCCTTGGAGTGCCAAAGAGCACCTTCCGGAGTGCGGTACAAAACTGGGTAAAGGACCAGCAAAGACTGCACTGGGAAAGGCTTCCTCAACACATGCATGGGAAAATATACATCAGTGGACCATGCACAAAAAGAGCTAAAGAACTACTCAAAATGGGTAGGAATCAGCTAAGAACGATCACAGGTTTCCTCACCGGACATGCTCCAGTGAAAGAACACCTAAATAAAATGGGATTATACAACGGAGATCTGGACTGCAGATTATGTGGAGCAGAGACCGAAACAGTATCCCACATACTGTCAGAGTGTGAGGCACTGGATCACAAAAGACAGGCAATCTTCGGGGATATTAGAGTGCCCCCGGAAACATATGGTACGCACCCAGCAGACCTATACCGCCTTCTTCAAGGAACTAGGGTACTGGAATGGGTACAATAAAACGGGAGTTTGGTACAATAAGCCTTCAGGCTGCAGTGCCACCGGACATGCAGACGGCTATTAGCCCATAAAACCTAATGGGGCTTTGTAAGGCAAAGTTTGTTATTGGTATATAATTATAAACTTTAATATATTTTTATAGTGTTTTGCAATTTTATTGGAAAATTGTTAATAAGAAATATTGAATACTAAAATCAACATAATATTACTGACTTGTATGACTACAAAAAAGCAAAACAAATTACTTATGAAATGCCTTTTATAGTTTTTAATGTACCTACCAAAGATTATAAATCTTTATAAACTCATAAAAGTTTATAAAAATTTGACTTATAAAAACTTATAAAAGTTTATGATATTTTACTGGGAAAAAGTTTCAACAACCCAATAAAAAACATAATTACTTATATAATTTCTGTTGTGCTTTTTTAATCTACCCATCAAATATTATAAATCTTTTGAAACTTTCATTGGGAGTGTCCCCAAAAACCCAAACAAATTTATAAAAATTTAAGTGATAAAAACTTATAAAAGGTAATGATGTTTTACTAGAAAAAAGTTTTAACAACTCTGTAAAAAGTAATATTTACTTATGAAATTTATGTGATAGTTTTTTCACGTACCTATCAAATATTATATATTTTTATAAACTTCATTGGGAATGCCATCAAAAACCCATTAAGGTTTATAAAAATTTTACTTATAGATACTTATGAAAGTTTATGATATTTCACTGGGAAAATGTTTCAACAACCCTATAAAAACATAATTACTTATAAAATTTCTATTGTGGTTTTTTAACGTACCCATCAAATATTATAAATTTTTAAAATTATTTATTGGAAGTGCCATTAAAAAAACCATAATTTTTTTTAAAAATTGACCTAAAAACTTATAAAAGTTTATGATGTTTTACTGGGAAACGGTGAGATTATATCTTACCGTCGAACAATGACTTTTTCTTTTAAGACTCTTGATTTTTGTGTTATTTACCATGGACCCGGTACAGCCATTTTGATAAGTCTTGTAAGGCAAGCGAAACTAGTCAGTGGAAAGGGGCCAGGTCTCTCTTATTCATAAGTTATTACGACAGTAGGGATTTATTTTAATGCACCCATAAAATATTATAAATTCTTATAAACTTTCATTGGGAGTGCCCTCAAAAACCCATGAAAGTTTATAAAAATTTGACCTATAAAAACTTATAAACGTTTATGATTTTACTGGGAAAAAGTGTTAACAACCCTATAAATAAACAATTACCTATAAAAATTTATTTTAATTTTTTTATGTACCCATCAAATATTATAAATCATTATAAACTTTCATTGGGAGTGCCCTTAAAAACCCATGAAAATATATAAAAATTTGACTTATAAAAGTTTATGATGTTTTACTGGGAAAAAGTATTTTAAAAACCCTTCAACTACTATTACGACTTATGAAATTCCTATTATAGTTTTTTAATGTAATTATCAAATATTATAAAACCTTTATAAACTTTTATTGGAAGTGCCCTCAAAAACCCCTTAAAACTTATAGAAATTTATGGTATTTTAATGGACAAAAGTGTTTCAAAAAACCCTACAAAAAATCATGATAAATTATAATATTCGTGATGATTTCATAAGAATATTTTATTGGTTTTCATAGGATTTTTTTAGCAGGGTATCCTTTTTAGTAATATTTTATTAGATCCTACCCAAGTGGCCTATTTTACTAAAATAAAACAAAATATACAATAATTTTAGCTTTGTTTACTAATATTTTCAGCATTAAAATACTCGGAACAATGGTGAAGAACCTAAGCGCCATTGTTCCGCTATGCTGTTTTTAATAACCGATTATTGTTTTGAATATCCTTAAAGCCTGTTAACATGAGTTACTCTGTCCGCAATTTGACCGATTATTCACAAAATATACAGCAGTTTTCCTAAAGTAACACTTTGAAACTTGCATCCATATTTTGTACCACCGCCGCTGAACAGCACGCAAATAAGTGGTTCGAAATGTGTACCACTGCGGCTCAATGAGCTAAGCCCTTAATTTAAACTTCACACTTATTTCTCAATCTTGATTGTTAATTAAATCCTATCTGCATTTTATCTAACCATACATTCGACCAAAATTTCAAAATTGTGTAACACTTCTCAAGGAAATAACAGGCTTTCTTGCAATCTCGTAGGCACCCGGTATATACTTGTTTATTTTTGATATTTTGAAAAAATATTCTTCATTAAATCTTTGGCTCGATCTAAAATTCTAAAGCTATAATATAAATCGCCATATGATATACAGGGTGGTTCAAAATATCGATAATATTACTTTAAAAAAATATATATTTTTATTTGTAAAACTACCAAATAAAACACCTTAAAAAGTAATAGGAAATGTTTAACAAAATTAAGTGTACACTAATGGTAGGTTTACAGCTGACATTTATTGCATGATATTTATGTCAGACAGAAATTCTGGCTAATGTCAACAATAAAAAAATTTATTGGACATAAATTTTTGATTACAACCACTTGACGATGGCTGAAAACATTACGTGTGAAAGCCAAAAACCGAAAATAGAATGAAATGGAATAAATTTTTGACCGTTTACATTAGCCAGAATTTCTATCTATCATGCAATAAAGGTCAATTGTAAACCTACCATAAGAAAGTAATATTTTTTCCTTTAAATTTTTAAATTTTTCTTTTCATTATATACAAACATTATCAAGTTTAGTGAAAATTTAAGTGCGGTGAAAAAACTATTTCTTGAAAAAAGTTGTAGTAAATTCAAAAATATTAAATAAGCACAGCCTTAATTCTTATTAGAGAGATATTTACGTAAGGCGCTATTTAACTACCGCATACGGTATTTATTGTTTGTTTAACATTTTAACAATTGGTTAAACTTCACTTATCAAATTTGGATTTGACAAGTAAAGCTTAACCAATTGTTTAACTATGAAGTCAAACAAAGTTTGTATTTCGTGCGAAATTTTATTAAATAACGTGGCAAAGCGCTTTCGGCCTAAGGCCATCATCAGTGCCTCCTGAAAGTAAGCAAATTTTTTTGTAATGACTTATAATTTGAATATTTTTCGATTTTTTTTTATATTATTTATAGATTATTCAATCTTAGGTGTTTTATCAAAAGTTAAGTTTGGACAATTTTAAAGCAAACCACCCCAGGTAAACTAATGTTCTAAGGAATCGTTGTACTTTAAAACTATGGATGGTGGAGGGGAGGATAACTATCTTTTATGGCGGACAAGTTGAAAAAGTGGCCATCGGAATGTAGCAAGTTGGGATGGCGCCACAGTAGCCAGTGGAGGGATTTTGGTATTTCTTTCCTTTTTATTTTGTATCTATCTGTCCTTTTTCATTTTGTTTCTCACTCTAATAATTCATGCTTATTGGTTAAAAAATCTCCTCTGGCTACTGTGGCGCCCCCTTAAGTTGCTCCTTTCGATGGACACTTTTTAAAACATTCAGATGGTTATCCTCCCTCCACCATCCATATTTAAAACTGCAAAATCTTTAAATGACTGTAAAATTAGAATTTAAATTATTAAAAATTAAAAGTTAACTATTTTATTGAGACAAAAGGTAAATCCTAGATTTTTTACTTACTTGTCAAGATTTGCACAAGAGATTTGGTAACAAAAGAAACACATAGTGTAGTAAAATAGACAATCAGTTTCACATGTTACAAATATTAAACTTATATTAAAATAAAATAAAATAAAATCTGATCAATCAAGTTCTGAACAAGACTGTCTTTGAAGGGTAGACATAATGGAGTATGACAAATGTCAAAATTCAAACTGTATCAGACGCGGGATATTTGAAATTATATTAAGGTTGGTGTGTAGAAAATTTTTAAATTTTTTAAAATATTTTTGATTTTGTTTTGAATTATAAATGTTAATTAGAAACTTAATCTTGAACGCATTAAAGTGTTTTAATGATGGTTTAATTGTAAAGAACAATTATGATAAATGTGGTTCTTTTCATTTTTATTAAAGTGAGGCAAGTGTGTATTGCGTAATATAGAGTTGTATAATCAAGTTTAATCAAATCAATATCCAAGGTCAACAGAACTTTAAACCATACATCCCAAGGTTT
>JACEGR010011791.1:0-13721 GCA_014170235.1 Listronotus bonariensis | reverse complement strand
TTTTTTTTATCTTTGGACAAACCACGAAGGCTAAAAGCCTAAATACTAACGTACCGTGGGTGTCTTAAGCGAGGTAAGAGGGAGTTTGTTGACACGGGACTTAAATACTTGAAGATTTGGGGGAAAGGAAAAGACCTCCGCGGGCAGCAGGTTCCACAACCTAGAAACTCTAGGGATAAAGAACGAACAAAGTGGGAAGTTCGGGGCCTGTCCAGTTGGACCGTATAGGGATGCATACGCGCGGAACCACGAGTTTCTCTGTTGGGAACCGTAAGTGGAGGAACTATACTGGACAATTCTTCAGAGCAGAAGCCATGGAAGTACCTATAAAAAAGCGATAAATTCCCCACAGCCCGACGATGTGCAAGAGAGGGAAGCCTTTCTGTAAGTGAAGGATCATTAATGAGACGAATAGCTCTTCTTTGAATAGAATCAAGAATGCTTAGGGTTGTGGGGGACGCCATGCCCCAGATATGAGAACAATATTCCAAGGGAGGTCGGATTTGGGACACATATAAAGTGTATAAATTAGAAGGGAAAAATACTTTTGGCTCGAAAGAGAAATCCAAGCTTTTTGAAGCTGCCGTGGCTATAGATACAATGTGTTTATGCCAGTTAAGGTTACTTTCAAATGTGACGCCCACAAGATTAAAGGTGTCTTTGCTCTGTAAAACTTGGCCGCTCATAAGTAGAGGATGAGTATTTGATGACTCTTTTCGCGACAAGGAACATGATTGTGTTTTGGATGCATTAAAATGGACGAGATTTTTAGCGCCCCAATCCAATATTAAATTAAGATCCTGCGAAAGAGATATCTGCATCGCTCTGCGTTTGTTTTCCAAGTCAGGTTTAGTAATGGGTTTAGGAACCTGAAAACTGGAGTGAAGGGTACTATCGTCGGCGAAACTATGAATGGAATTAGTTGTGGACGAGAGAAGGTCGTTGATGTGAAGAAGAAACAATGTTGGTGCCAGAACTGAGCCCTGAGGGACTCCAGCATTTACTTGGTGAAAGCATGAAGAATGGCCGTCCACAATAACTGATATACGACGATCAGATAGATAACTAGAGAGCCAAGTACAGAGTTTAGTTGAAAGACCATAGGAGGGAAGTTTATTAAGAAGTGCGGCATGCCAGACCTGGTCAAAAGCTTTGGATATATCAAGAGCAACGATCTGGGACTCACCTAGAAACTCAAGAGACTTATTCCAGCAGTGTGATACGAAGGAAAGAAGATCTGCTGTAGATCTTTTGTGGCAGAAATCCATACTGCCTGTCATGCAAAATTTTGTGTTTTTCTAAGTACTTAAGAATTTGTGAATTAATTAGTTTTTCCATTACTTTACAAAGAACTGAGAGAATTGAAATTGGTCTATAGTTAGATGGAAGAGATTTAGATCCTTTCTTGGGAATAGGTTGAACACGTGCAGCTTTCCAGCTTTCCGGAAAGATACCTGTGTCGTAAGAAATTCGAAAGAGCCGAGTTAAGATTGGTGCAAGTTCTGGAGCACATTTTTTAAAACGATTGCTGGTATGCCATCCAGCCCAGACGATTTCTTGGTGTTAAGGGAAGAAAGGATACGCTTAATGTGTTTTACCTTAAAAATAATATCGGGCATTTTATGAGGAACTGGGGTAACCGCTGGAATTGGATGATTTACGGGAGGGTCAAGGGTTGAATTGGCAGCAAATTGTTTAGCAAATAATTCTGCCTTTCCTTTAGCGGTAGAAACAATCTCATCTTCCAAAGCTAGTGGCGGAAAAGAACTGGTACAAAAACTCCTACTTATGTTTTTCGCAAAGGACCAGAAATATTTGCTGCCATTTGAGCAAGAAAGAACTTTGTTTCTAATACGATTGTCAAAGGAGTCTTTGGCTTCAGAAATTGTTTGATTGTAGTAGTTTCTTGCTTCAATGCTGGCCTGTCGGTTTTCTGGACTAGGATCCTGTAGAAACTTTCTGTGAGCATGAACTTTCAAAATCCTAGCCTTATCACAAGATTTGGAAAACCAGGGTTTGTTATTGGATTTTTGGGGTTCTTGATGGTGTGTGGAATATAGGTTTCAATGCCCAATTAAATTGATTCCGTCAGTTGATCACCAGAAGAAAAGCAAATGGAATTCCAGGGGTAAGTGGCGAAGAAGTCCCTCAGGCCATCCCAGTCGGCTGAGTTGTAGTGCCATACGGTGCGTGGTGGCATGTATTCATTTACCCCGGGATGTGCAGGGTAAGATATAGTAACTAGGCCATGATCTGAGCGACCTAGGGGAGCTGTGACAGATGTTTGATAGAGTTCGGGGTTGGTAGTAAGAAAGAGATCAAGGAGATTTGAACTATGATTTGGGACTCTAGGAAAGTAGGTAGGTTCCATAATAAGGTTGGTAATAATGATATCTTAAAACCGAAACGTTGAAATTTAAATTTGAACACGAGATGTTTTTACACATTACAAAAATTACTTGAAGCAAAAAGTCTGCAGCATTTTTTCCAAAATGAACTTCTGTCATCAAAACGACATTAGAATAACGGCTAAAAGGCCTACAACTTTTTCCATTTAACTTTCTTTCTATCTCGAGTTTTCGATACATTTCCTACCAATTTTAGACACATTGTATAATATATTTATTCGACTTTTATTATAGTATTTTTTTTAATTATCTATCGTCCGACAAAATAATCCTTTTAAAACCTATTTAGGGGTTCTTTGACGAGTCTTCCACGAATATTCATACCGCCATATATGGAAGCTGCCCTTACGCCCCCTTGAACACGTCATTTCTCAGACTTCAAAATTTGTGTACAAACCCGTTTATTTTAAATTTAAATTATTGCCTGACAAAAAAGTAACGCGTTCGCCCAGTCCGGCATCCCAAACATCAAATTTTGAAGGATGAGAAATGACGTGTTTTAGGGGAGTAAGGGTTAAAGCGCCGCTTCCATATATGGCGTTATGAATATTCGTGAAAGACTCGTCAAAGAACCCCTAAATAGGTTTTAAAAGGGTTATTATCATGAAATCCATTTCATTGCTGTCCCAGGCACTAAATGTAATGTAATTCAGTCTAGAAAATGTCATTAAACGAAGTTTAATATAAGATCGAGTTTAAAATAAATAAATAAACAATTTTTGTGTTTTAAAAGTAATTAAACTGTAAGGATGATTTTTCTTTTATTTAAAGTATGGAATCAAATGGGTTTAAATAATTATTCCGATATTAAATGCCATTCATAGAAATAATGAGAAAACAAAATTCTGCTTTAATAGTTGCATTAATTAGAAGTCTGAAGTTAGTCGTATTTTTCAGAATAATCAGTGTTGGTAATAACCAGAGTCGGTCTATATAGGGTGGCGAAATTCGGCCATATTGCTTTGATGTGTGATGACGTCACATCTCCCATTTTTCGGCCATGTTGTTCAGTGCCGGAGATATACAGTTTATTGTATTATTAGAACAACCGTTTACACAACAGTTTTTAATAATTCTTAATTTGTAAATTCTTTCACTTTAAATTAAAAACATTTTGAATTAGATCTTTCAACAAATCTAACTTTCAAAACAATTCAAAATGAAATGCGTAAATTCTAGACGCCACTGGATATATCATCAGCTTTGATTTTACCCAGTCTTGCCAACTTTTCTCCGTGGGGTGCCCTTCCTTGCGTCCCCGACCTCGAACCGCCTAAAAGTTAAGGATGTGTCGCAACCTCTTCCCAGTATAAATATAAACTAACCTTGAGTAATAACTAGATTTAAAATTCATTTTGGTATATTAGTAGGAGAGCTAGTGAACCCTTCAAGTAACGTTAGACCTGTAGCTGGAAATTTGTATAGTGATGAGTCATAACATGCGAAGTACGAAAATCATCACCTGGCAGGCATCAGCCGTGCACATCATCACCCTGTATATTTTTGAAAGTTTAAAGTTTAAACAAAAATAATAAAAAATAAAAAACTTGAAGCTATTAGTTCATTCTGATTTGAATGGCCATGTTATCACAACTAATAAAATTAGATGTACCTAATATGGTATTTTCTTAAAGCTCTTTTTAAGATCTTTTTCATGGTAATATAATATACAGGGTGCCTCATTAAAAAAAATCACCCTGTATAATATCACCAGTATCACCGTTAAAAAGATCTTTAACAGAGCTTTAAGAAAACACCACATTAGGTACATCTAACTTATTAGTTTTGGAACTATGGCCATCCAAATCAGCTCACACCTTTCAGTTCGCCTGGCAGATACGTGTGCTCATCGAAAACGCCTGTCAATTTTTTTCAAATCTTACTATAAATGAACTAAATCCTAGAAAAATTTCAAACTTACAGCTCCAAGTTTTTATTTTTTATTATTATTTTTAAATTTTCAAAAATATACAGGGTGATGATGTGCACGGCTGATGCCTGCCAGGTGATGATTTTCGTACTTAGCATGCTATGACTCATCACTATTCAAATTTCCAGCCTTACAGGTCAAACGTTACTCGAGGGGTTCACTAGCTCTGGGACTATATATCAGCATTGATTCTGGTATATCGGCGAGAAATGTAATAACAAAACAAGCTATTAATCACACATATTTACATGCCGGTATTTAGTTACATTGTCTCTTTTCCTCACATTGCCTATGTGTTATGTTATTTAGCTGAACCGGTATACCGAAAATATTAAATTGCCTTTTTAAAACTAATATGCATTATTTGCTTATTTTTTACAAGCATGAAATTAAATAAAAATTAAAAAAGAACGTTATTTGTTTCTGTCATTATTTGACTTTTATTTTAACGAAGGGTTAAACTTAACACATATACTGGGTCTTAGTAACGGAAGTAACATAAGGTTTGGTGCTGCATATTAATAATCACCAGTACGCACTTTGTGTTATTTAAATTAATAAGATGGTACCCGAATCATTTATGTTTCCGATTGACCCTGGAAAAACAAACGTTTAAAGAGCTTAAAATAATTAATTATTTTAATACCAACTCTTTTGTTTTGTGCACAAAACGTTAACAAAAATTAATGTGCCCTCATAAATACTAGTTAAAAGCTTTAAAAACTTTAATTAAAAAAATATGACATTAGTCATTGTTTTGGGATAAAATATAAAAATCCTTTGTTCTTTAAAAAAATCAAATATAAAATGTTTAAAAACAACTAAGGAGTGTTCAAAAAGGGACATGTTCAGTTACAATTGAAGGGTCCAATGCAAGAACCGACCAAGTCCATTTTTGAAAATTTTACAACAGGAGAGCCAAAAAACGATTTATTTGAAAAGAGTAGATTATTAAATACTTTTAAGAATTTTAATGTATTTATTTGGTAGTGGTGACCCTTGCAGCAAAAGTTAAAGGATTATTTTTTTAGTTTGCTTGTTCTAAAAAAAAATGGACTTGACTTGTATTGCAAAATTTGAAAAATCAGGCAATCACCAATACGTCTATAATTCGCCTATTTTTAAAGTTATAGATCCCGTTCTTGCACAGGGCGATAGATAATTTTATACTGGGTACTAAAGTGATGTTACCTAAATTTGCCTAAAAATTGGACTTGGGCGATTCTTGCATTGGACCCTTCAATTATTTTAAGGAAAAAGAAAAAATCGTTTACTTTGAATTATTAGAGCTTAATTTGTGAATGGGTTAAATTATAACTCTTTGTGGAGCTAGAAATATATTTCCCTTTATTATTGACTAGACTGTTTTGTTATGCCTTTTTTACATTTTTCCCGATGTCTTTCGATACTTTCAAACTATTTACTTTTTACAATACGTAGTCCCTGAAAACCAAAAAATCTCGATTAGGTAAACACCTACCTTAAAAATCAGAGTAGAATTCAGTTAGGTTCTGTTGACTAAAGCTACGGTTTCCTAGGACTGTCGGTCGGCGGAAACCGACGCGATTTATGTGCACCCAAATTAAATATACGCTTTTCAATGAAACCACATTCAAGTGAATATTTGACTTGGGCGAACGTAAATCGCGTCGGTTTCCAAAACCGTTTTTAGGAAACCGTAGCCTAAGCACTACGATTAGTGTCACAGATAAAATGGAGATTGTATCTGAGTGGTAAACCACTGAGGAATTCTGGTGTACAAGCAGATGGAATTATATTAAAATATGTGGAATTGGGAAAAGTAAAGTGAAATATCGCTTCTTGCATCTCTTCAAAGCAAAACCTATTTCTTTTTGCTCGTCAAATTTTTTAAGGACAAAAATAGGCATAAAAGAGGCTTTGATTCGCAACTTCATAACATCAATCTCTAAAATGATAGTGGAAGTGTCATCGAATTGTGATGAAATTTTGTGGAATTGTGGTCGAATACGAAAAAGTGGAAGTGCGTAATGGATTTGAAACTCCATTTTTCTACTATATTTTACCATTTTTCCATACAATTGCAAAGATTCACTTTCAAATGATTTTTAAGCTTTACAATTTCATGGAAAAAAAGGATAAAATAAATAGAAAAATGGGTTTTTAGGAGATGGAAATCAAATATTGAGTGCCAATTTGGCTTTAAATCAAGAGTTGTTTAAATAAGAAGGGGGATTATAGTGAAAATAAGCCTAATTTGCTTTTCAAGTATAATGATGTATATCTCGAAAACAAAACATTGCTGACTAAAAATTCTTTCAGATATGTAATTAGCGCCCCAAAAAATTCTTTATGCCAAAGGGAGCCGTTTAGGTATTACGTAAGCAGATTTATTACAATTATTACCCCCTCCCCCATGTCATTAAAAGTAAGCAAAGTCTTACCCCCATCCCTTGCTTACGTAAACATTTGTATATGCATTTTTTAAAATCTATTTGGTATTTTTTATTGTTTTATAAGCAGCAGTTATAATTCTAAAAATAGGAAAATAGGCTTAGGATAGAGGACTTTAACGCACAAACATTTTTAATAAACAAACATTACTGACCGTATTCAACATGGAGCAAGGTACAAATATTACAATATTAATTAATATTACGAACAAAACAAACGTTTTTAAAAATTTTTGTTGGTATATGAATATTTACATCAAGTCATTCAAATACAGAAATACAAAAAAAACAACATAGTGTATTATTGTGACCAGTCAACAAAGTCAATCATAGGAAATAATTCTCTCTTATGAAGTCAGTATTTCCATCTGGCAAAGTAAAGATCCCTGGAGATGGCTTAAGCAATCGCTGGCAAAACATCGGTAAACGATTGCAATTTGACGCGGTCCAAACTCAAGAACCAAGATTCCTCAGTTCTAGTACTTATACCTCAAATGGTTTTAAAAATGGTTATAAAAAATCATAGTAGATTAACTTTATTCTTAGTTACTAATTAGAATTATTCTTTAATTTTCTTGGAAACAATACCAAATTTCTTGTAATTCAAATTTACGCCAAACTTCGTTCACTAACTACAGTTTGTACTTTTGTATTTGCATGAGATTTTTTTAAACCTACAAAAAATTTGTTAATGTAACTTGGATTTGTCTATTTGAAACTACATTTTGCGCCGTAATTCCAGTGGCGTATTTACCAAAAGGGTGATTAGGCTGAAGCCTATGGCGGCATTTTTAGGGGGCGGCAGATTTAGTGTCTTATGAATAATTTTGTTGGATTTCGAATTCAATGTTGTACCTAGAACTGAAAGAAATGGAAGTGAGGATTTTTTTGCTCTTCAAAAATATTTCTGAAGGAAAAAAGAAGAAGAAAGGGGCGGCGAAAATAAAATACCCTACGGGCGGCAAATACGTAAATGCGCTTCTGCGTAATTCCCACGATTCTAAGCTAATACCTAAATGTATTCATTATTTGTGGAAATCCCCGAAAATATGTATCGTTTTGAAGCATGGGCCCAGTCAGGAGTAATCAGCCGCTTAACCGCTGGTTAAGCGGAGTGTCAAAACTATTAAAATAAAGACACCCTATTGGTTTATTTGACAATTTTGACACTCTGCTTACCCAGCGGCTTAGTACTCTTGAATGCGCCCCATTGTGTGGGTGGGTTGCCATATGTGTAAACCAGTAAAAAGCTGCTGCTGACGTAATACCTGAATGGCCCCAAAGATCATTAATATCGGCGTGGTGTCCGATAAGTAAACAATTACCTTACTTACTAGCGTAGTGATTTTTGAGTACCTCCTAAAGCCCTAGGTAAAAGATGGAATGTAACAAATCTTTTGACTGCATATTTGGTTCAATTTAAGTCTAAAAAAGTACGTGGAAAATAAATTGCATAAAATTGTTAACTACATATTCAAAAAGACATTTGTAAAAGAACACAACCAAGATCCTGAAACTAAATCGTTTCAATATCTCTGAATCCTGAAAGCTAAATGAAAATAAATACGTATATCTTAGAAGAATGCAACACCAACTTAAATAATTATTCTTCGTATATTGTTTTCTAGCAAAAAACAGCAGGAAAGTAAAGAAATCTCTTTGTTATTTTTTGGCCTGGGAAAATATTTAATTTACAATGAAACTTCCAAGGGTTCGTGGGAAGTGACTGCAGAAAAATTGTTTTCATTTGTTACGCCGGCTGCTCACGGAGGTAGTAATTTAGTTATTCATAAGCCCTTTTATTATGCACAAATTACTTATAATTAATTTCTTTATTTAAGTGTTTTGGTTGCGTCTTGATGCTAGTAAGACAGAAGAACATAAATATACCTTAAATAGTGTAGGTGCAATATAATTGTTTTTGTTTTCGAGTGTAATTTATTATAAATAAAATCAGCTAAAAATATTTACCGTATATACCTGACAGACGACAGTGGTAACTTTTTTTCTATAAGCAAAAATCTATTTAATAAATCGTTGCTATAAGTAAAAATGTTTTTGATGCTTGAAGATCTCTCTTAAATATCTTAAAAATATCTTTACTAGTATAAAAGTTATGATAAGAAAAAGAATATTTTTGGGACATAGGACATAGTTGTTTCTTATTTTTTGATGGAGTATACGAATTAAAACATTGTACACACACACGTGTGACATTCATCAATTTTAGGCGAAGAACCAACTCTAAAACGGTATTTACCAATCGGTTATTTTGACGTTTAAACAATGTATTATATGTCAAAGTTGTCACCAATTATTACCGCGGTTATAATTGGTTGAACGCCTAAAATTGCTGATTTTCTTGCTAAATGGTGACGTCATGTACGTCGCGTATTTAACCGTGTTTGAATACATCTCGGCAATGGTTTAATTAAGTTGTTAGTAGGTTAAAAGTTCAATTCTGTGAGAACCATATAAATTTTAAGGGTATACCTGCAAGGTATCTTACAATCTTTTTTCACATGTTCTAAAATCGTTAATTGTTAATTAAGCCTGTGTTTTAGTTGGCCTATTCCATCAGGTTACAGTTACATCAGGTGTTAAGAAATTCATTTTCTCTAATACTACTTAAGCTATCTTTTAAATATCTGTTCTAATGGTTACTTTTAATACGAAAACTGGGATAAATAGAATGATAAAACTCATTAACAGAACAAAACTCAATAGGTATGTACCTTTTTAAATTATCTTTTTTTCTTAATTTTTACTATTAAATTTATAAAATTAACATATTACCCAATTTTATGCCTACTACCAAAGACAATTTTAGTTTTCACCATAGACACCCAACGAGGACGCTCTTTAAAATTTATAAAGCGGGCTACCATCGAGGGACTATAAGTATACACCGTAGACAGTATGTATAATTTGCCGCTTGATACATTTTGCAAAGCGAGCGTCCAGGCTGGGTGTCTATAGTAACTGTCTTATCATATTAGCGAAAGAAGGAAATACGGGCGTACGGACCAACGCTATCGAAGTGTATGAAGTCTTATGAGACCTTTCATACGTAGAGAACGGGGAATGTCGGCAAATTCAAAGACTTCGTATACAGGGGCGGTCATATCGACGACCCCAAGAAAGAAACAAAATTTTCAAATTTTTGAAGAGGCAAAAAAAAAAAATCCCCTTACCTATATAATTACAAAAAAAACTCCCACGTATTTAAAAAGCAAAAAAGAAGGTCCTTACTTCTCACTTTTCAATTCCATGATCACCCTTACCCCTCGGACCAGCCCTGAGGGGGGCATATCATCATTAAATACCCATATTTGCCATTACATATGTATGAAAAACAAAGAATGTGGCAATAACGGAGGAGGGCATGACCCCCCTATGACCGCCCTTGTTCGTATAATTTTTTATCACTTTGTCCGTCGAAACCGGCTTAGTGTGAAAAGGCGCTAAAACTATAATATTCTTTGGTACTGGGTGTTAAGTTAAAATTATAAAACACCCCTTAACTTTTTATTTTTAATTATACAAAATAAATAAAAACACCAGTTTGTTGGGTAAATTTAGTAGTTTTTGAATTGGTAATCAAGTATTTATTATCTCTTAAAATATACAGGGTACGACAAGAAGTATGTTTGTTCTGACTGTTTATTATATCACCATTGAAAAAAATTTAAAGACCTTTAAAAGATACTATGAGTTATTTGATGTTTATCTATATTATTTTCGGAAATATGGCCATTCAAATCTAAAGAATGAGTTTTTTCAATTAGGTATATCACGGCAATAAATGCAAGTAGTAAGCTTATTAGTTTTTTTATATCCATATTTCAGAAACTATTAAAGATAGACATATTAAATACGGTATGTTTGTAAAGCTTTAAAAAAACCTTTCTAATGGTGATTTAATATACAGGGTGTCCCATTTAAAAAATATTATGCTTTCTGTCGTACCCTGTATATCTTAAAGAGATAATAACATTCTAAAGACAAATACTAAACAAATACGGATTCTACGGAATCAACAAAATAAATCGGTATTATTATTTCTTATTACAAGTTAAAAATATAAAAAGGGAAGGGGTATAAATTTATTACGATTAGAATTCGTTGATTATATTAAAAGGTTAAAATAATTCTTTAGATTTGGATGGCTATATTTCGAAAAGTAATTGAGATATATTAGACAAGCCATAACTTCTAGAGTATTAGACTTACCAAAATGAGATTTGGTATAGGTAAATGGTATAGAAAGAGGACAGTTTTTTGCATATTTCTTACTTTTTGGTAACTTCCGGTTTAACCGGAAATAACTCCAATTTTGAATTTTTAAAAGCGGTCCCCCTGTTTATTACGATTTTTGGATTCCTGAGACAATTCTAGATAGTAATTTGGCATTTCAAAAAGTTTTAACGACTAGTTTAGTTTTTGAGAGCCATTTGTAGTATTGAATCTAGGTGGCTATGATCCGTTATTTATGACTTTATTTTTTATCCAACCGCAAATAAATTGGTATCGTTAGATTCTTAAAAAAGGGTTGCCATTTGATAAATAATAGTTAAACACGAAAATGTAAATTGGCCAAATTGTTTTATTTCCATCATTGATATTCGTCACTAAAATTTTATATTTTTCTAGGATCACCTAGGGTCACTAGAATGATTTCCATTTAAAAATTGAAAATCGGAACGATTTTCTGTTAAAGAGAAAGTGACTGTAAAGTGAAAAATATGCGAAAAGTATCTTCTTTCTATACATATCATTTACCTATACTAAGTCTTATTTTGATAGTTAGGCTGGTCTAATTAATTCGTTGAGGCCTGGTATAGGGTGTTCTATTTTAAAAAATCATACTTTTTGTCGTATCTTGTAAATCTTAAGCTGCGTCCACAATTGCAACATCCGTCTAAACAAACCAACCTATTTGCGCGCCCCTTAGATGCAAAAAACCAAAAAGCTTTGAATCACCGCGGAATTATTCTCTAAGCCCTTGGAACGACGTGAATTCCGTCCACGTCCACGTCCACGCTATGTGGGGCTATGTGGCGCGCTATTTGGAGATAATAAAATGCTGATAGCTAATTCGAAAACACCAAAAATAACCAAATAATTCGGCCACACAGGTTTAAATAATATGGGTTTCCAAGATTTTTATTTGACTACATTACCTCTTTCTTTTTTTTAATTGCGCCAGCCTTAGTATATTTCAAGCGGTCAGTTGGGCATTTTTATTAATTTTTTTGCTAACGACTGAGATTTTATTTGAATAATTAAACAGCTTTAATATTATCCACCACCCTAGCTTTTGTGTTGGCTGCTTTTCACAATCCAAGTTAATAAATTTTCGTAATAGCATTTTGTTACGTTTATCGTCTCAATTATCCCCGTTTTCGTTAATTCTTGACTTAGTTATACCGTGGATAAAGGGAATAATTTATTACCAACTACGTTAACTTTTTAACGGTAAATCAGCTTTAGGAAAATATAGAGTTATTGTAAAATAAAGCCGGATTTAAAACATTTAAATCCAGAATATTTTTCACATTATATGAGTTTATTATACGCAGTAGCAAAGTTTAAGATGCTCCTTAAATTTTGACAGTGCTTTTTGCGACTATTTTTTTAACTGAAAGTTTAAGCCCAAAATATTACTTTTAAGTTCTCGACCACAGCATGTGAAGATTTTTATTTTAAATATACGGGAAGTTGTTTTTTTCTAATTTTTATAGCACAGCGGTTTTTTATGGTATCATCAAAGTCAAAATTATTTTAGAGTTAAATGCTCTATAAAAGTGCCCATAGCGGCGAAGTCGTAACACATACCGGTATAATAGTACAGGTCACTAAACCATTTTTTTGACAAAATTTGCATTATTTCGCATTTATCTCGTAAATGACAAGAGCCACTAAACAAATGTAGAATACAATTTTATAGAAAATTAAATTTTCTACAAGAAAAAAGTAATCGGCACCAAATTACAATAGGTTTATTTTTTAGTTATAAGTCGTTAAAGTTTACGTATGATTTGAATTTCCAAAAAATGTAGAAAATGGATGTTCAACGATACTAGTCTAATTAGCTAAAAATTTTATATATATTTTTTAAATTGGTAATTAACAATCAATTACTTATTGGCATTTTTCTTTGTAAAAATTAGTAAGTTGAAAAGTATTATTTATTTGTTGAAAAAAACAGTAAGTAATTAGCAAATATAAAGTAGTATTTTCTTGCTAACCGTATTGGTCTCAGTGGTTCAAACCGGATTCGAAAATGACAATATCAATATGGGAATCAAAAAATGTAGGTTTTCAAACCGTTGCGTTACCTCCAAACAGCGCCGGTTTAGATTTCGGCGGCTCATAGGCAGAGCAGGTGATGGAGCCCTCTATTCAAGGGGTGTAAAAACTTAAGAATGTTAGAAACCAAAAAGAAACTTAAAGAACAAAAAAAGGGCCTTACCTCACCTAAACGACTTTCATTCAAACATTTTCATACAGACCCCAATAAATTTTAAAGACCAAAAAAAAGGTCCTCACCTCTTTTTTATTTCTAGGTTGGTTTGGTCTTCCGTACTAGGTATTTTGGCCAAAGGTGGTCCCCACCCAAATAAACAATTAAACGACCTTTCTTTGAACAGTATACAGGACCAAAAAATAAATAAATAAATAACTATTTGTAACAAAACTTATTATTTTTTTGGTTTCTACTGAGCGGTTTTCAATTTACATTTATATTTTTTTGTGGTATGGTGGCGGTCCATAGGCAACTGCCTATGTTGCCTTTGCTTAAATACGGCACTGCCTCCCAATAAACTTTTAGGTTATAATTATAATTTTATTTTTAGGGTTAATACGTACTTTAGTTTACACGAATATAAACATTTTTCAGCTGCCATGTACAGCCATGTAAAAGGATTACAACAAATGACCGAAACA
>JACEGR010011790.1:0-13733 GCA_014170235.1 Listronotus bonariensis | reverse complement strand
AAAAATAAGGGTAATTTTCTAGGAAACCTGCGGCAACTCTGATTTTAACTTCTTAGTGGAAGCGTTTCTGTTCTTAAGATATTTATCATCAGACTTGAAATTTAAACTAATCCTATTTTGACAATATTCTCCGGTTTTGCACACAATTCTGATTTAAGGCCAGTGGCATACAATATTTAATTTTTACCTTTTAAAACCCGTTTTTTTACGTATTTAACATTATTTTTGCAATAAATTGCATAGCTATACTTTGAATCATTTCAATCCCAGTGTGCCATGAAGCCCTATGTGTATGTATGGTTGCCGCATTATCAAAGAAAAGCCACGCAATTTAATGCAAAAATAATGTAAAAACGTAGAAAAACGGGGTTTTAAAAGGTGAAAATCAAATATTGTGTGACACTTTAGCTTTAAATCAAGAATTGTGTGCAAGAAGAAGGGGGAATATAGTGAAAATAAGCTTAGTTCAAATTTGAACTTTGATGATGAATATTTCGAGAACGAAACGTTTCCGCCAAAAAATCTTTCAGATTCGTGATCAGCGCCCCAAAAACCTCCGTATACCAAATATCGTTAAAATTGGAGTTGCCGCAGGTTTCTAGAAAATTACCAAAATAAGTCCTAGTTTCCTATATAAACGTATGTCCCGGAAACGCTTTCTTTAGGGATACAGGGTGTTAAAATTGTAAGAAAAAAAAACATTTTTTTATCATAATTTTTAAATCGCTCTAGATATTTGAATGGTATTTGATATATTGCTTAACAACAGTAAAAGACATTTCTTCTATGTGATGGAAGAGATTTAGATCCTTTCTTGGGAATAGGCTGAACACGTGCAGCTTTCCAGCTTTCCGGAAAGATACCCGTATTGTAAGAAATTCGAAAGAGCCGAGTTAAGATTGGTGCAAGTTCTGGAGCACATTTTTTTAAAACGATTGCTGGTATGCCATCCAGCCCAGACGATTTCTTGGTGTTAAGGGAAGAAAGGATACGCTTAATGTGTTTTACCTTAAAAATAATATCGGGCATTTTATGTAGAACTGGGGTAACCGCTGGAATTGGATGATTTACGGGAGGGTCAAGGGTTGAATTGGCAGCAAATTGTTTAGCAAATAATTCTGCCTTTCCTTTAGCGGTAGAAACAATTTCATCTTCCAAAGCTAGTGGCGGAAAAGAACTGGTACAAAAATTCCTACTTATGTTTTTCGCAAAGGACCAGAAAGATTTGCTGCCATTTGAGCAAGAAAGAACTTTGTTTTTAATACGATTGTCGAAGGAGTCTTTGGCTTCAGAAATTATTTGATTGTAGTAGTTTCTTGCTTCAATGCTGACCTGTCGGTTTTCTGGACTAGGATCCTGTAGAAATTTTTTGTGAGCATGAACTTTTAAAATTCTAGCTTTATCACAAGATTTGGAAAACCAGGGTTTGTTGTTGGATTGTTTGGGGTTCTTGATGGTGTGTTTAATGGCAACCTTTATTTTCACTCTTTATTATATGACAGTACTAATATATCACCTTTTTTTTCTCTTTAATATCTATACTAATATTATAAAGAGGTGAAGTTTGTAACTTTGTTTGTTTCTACCCACTAATCTTCGGAAGTACTAAACCTATCATAAAAATTCTTACACAATCAGAAAGCTACACTATTCATGAGTGTTTAGGCTATATTTTACTATGATTAAACAAAAAATTAGATATTAACGCCCAACTAAGAGGGCACGGGTCGGCTATTTTGGATAAACTATAACTTTGTAAGGGCTTATCTTCGGAAACACTAAACCGATCATAAAAACCCTTTCACCATTAGAAAGTTTCACTATTCAGGAGTGCTATAGGCTATATTTTATAATGATTAAACAAAAATTTTAGAGAAAAATAATGACATATGAATATCAATCTATACTTTAACTTTATAAAGAGGTTAAGTTTGTAACTACGAGTGGTCCAGTGCTGTCACATTGGCGGCCCGGGTTGGATGCTCTGCGGAAGCAGATTTTTTTTTACATATTACACAAAATAGTTTCTATTCGGGAAACAGATGGTTGCAGACAATAATTGGTCATTGGTTAGATCTAGGGTTGTGAGCAAACTTTTCTATAATAATTAAAATCTGGCATTGGCTAAGCGACCCTCGGTGGTTTTGCTTTATTATATGTGAAAAAACCGCCGTCCGGCGGTTTGTTATATCTACGTATATGAAAACCTGCCGAAAATTATAATTAATTAGTTATTACCGGCGATTTTTAGTTATTTATCGATAGAAGCCGCCGTCCGGCTATTAAAAACCGCCGAAAAATAGTAAATTAATCTAACCTTAATAACTATTTATTTTGCGTGCCGTCAGCGTTTAGTTTTTTAGGTTTTATTGTTTAATATTGTAGTGTAGCTAACAACACCCTTTGGAAAAACAAATTGGAGTAGAATAGCGGGATGAGGACAGGCAAATAAAACCACTATTGTAATTATCCTAACGTTTCGTGACTGGATTGCCACTTTATCAAGGGCCTATAATTAAAAAGACACATAACAAAACTATTTCGTCACATGACATTACCCAATAATTTACAACACAAAAAAAAAACACTTTAAACAAAATATTGTTAGACAGGAACGGCGAAGAAATAACTTATCAGGACATCATCGTCAGCATTAAAGTCAGCCATTAGATAAAACTTAAAATTCTTAAAAACTGGAACATTATTTGTCTGGAAATTAAACTATAAGCATTAAAAAATAAAAATTAGAAAAAATGTCTAAAAAATTATCAAGAAAAAAAAATAAAAATAAAAAAGTTATTTACCTATCCGGAATCGAACTCGAGACCTGTCGCTTACGGGTCAACACTCGTAACCCTGTAGCTATGGAAGAACTTAAATACATTTTTTAAATCTTGATAATATAATTAAAGAAATAAGCCATGTTTATGAATTATTTATCTTGTATTTTTTTTATTTTCCTAAGAATTTTATTGGTAATACTTTAGTTTTAATTCTATAAAACGATCAGTTTTTTTTCTTGCCGCTAAAATACTTCTGGCTTTTTTTTCCTAAAAGATGTACGTACATATTTTTTAACTAATGAAGAGTTTCTACAAAATCTTCGTAACGTGTCTCCCAGTTTCATATTTGTTTGTTGATCAACAATAAAAACAATATTAAACAACAAAAAAACAAATAACTATTAAAGTTAGGTTAACTTTAACGATTATTCGGCGGTTTTCAATAGTTTTTAACACGCTTTTATTAACTTGGGTTGTAACTATCTATCTATCAATCTATCTATCCATCTGGCTATGTTTGTAACGGAATCTTTGAGCCTAATTTTAACCAACTTCCAGCTATTCGATTTCTTTGAAACTTTGCACACGTATTAAGGACCCATGACAATGCAATAATCTGCAAACAGTATCCCGTTATCCTGGTTTGGATCGCCAGAAAAAAATCCATTATATTATAAAAACAACACCTGGGTTGCCATCTGTTGGCAACATTCCAAACTTTGCTACTCTTGACAAAATGGCGAAAAAATTTTTTAGTGAATAAACTGGAGCATTTATTTTTAAAAATTAATTGATATAACGAGCTAAAAAATGAAAAATAATTAATAGTTTAAAAAAACTAAAAAACACGCTTTTATATGCAACCGAACTAAAAATTAGAAAATAATTTTTCATTAAAAAAAATATTGTCAATTCATAGTAAAAAGCGTGGGGTGCTTAATATATTAAATGTTATAATTATTATATTTGCCAATATCTATGATGGAAAAGTTATGAAAAAATAGTAAAATGCACCCCACGCTTTTTACTATGAATTGACAATATTTTTTTTAATGAAAAATTATTTTCTAATTTTTACTTCGGTTGCATATAAAAGCGTGTTTTTTTAGTTTTTTTAAACTATTAATTATTATTTTAAAATTTCGTTTAGCCAGTGCCTTAAGACTCTAATTAAATTTTATTACACACAACAGGGCTTCGGAAAGAGCTCTATTGAGATTTTGTCTGGCAATTTACAGATCATTATCAAATTTATAGTCATTGTTAACGTCAGGTTGACTTAGTCTATGACCTCAAGATGACACAAAGTTCCCTCGTTACTCATGATTAACAAGAATTGTATTCACTTCCTCTATTTTTAGCCTTTAAGCCATAAAGCAGCAATAATTTTTAAAAAAAGGCAATAAAATTTAAAGTGTGTAATTTTCTGTAGCCTCAATGTCTGCGTTGTATCCATCTAACCTTTTAGAACTTCGCGATTTTACGGTTCACGCGATCCAACATGGAGAATTTCGAATTTGGGTCGCATTTTTATGACAATTCCGAGAAAATAAAATAAAATGTATAACGAAGAGCTTGCGTGCTAATTTGAAATTGCTTCATAAAAAAGTTATTGCTGTGTTGTGTCTATTTAAGTAATTCATGAAAAATATTTCAATTTCTTAATGAGTATAGATCCCACGCAACGTAATATTTTATTTTTTACTATTTTCTCTGGTACACAAATACTTTTTATATTTAGAAAAAATAGTATTTTTATAAAAATTCATTTAAAATGCTGACAGCTAAAAGTAGCCATATAATACAAACGGTGGTTTAAAATCGCGAAAATTTTATTTTAAAATATTTAAAAAACCGAAGAAACATACTTTAGACACTACTTAATTAAATACCATGAAAAATTGAGTTTAACATAAAAAAATGTTTTTTTCTTTTAAAATAATTAATTATATTTTTTATTATATGCAAACATAATAAACTTTAGTCAGAATTTAAACATTTCTTTAAAAATAATGTAGTTTTACAAAAAGTAAAGATGTGTTCAACAAAAAGTTTATTTAATTATTTTTTCATGCTATTTAAGTAAGTGCTTTAAAAATACGTTTTTACGATTTTTTTTTAATTTTTAAAAGTAATATTTTCGCAATTTTAAATCCCGTGTATCTATATCTAATTACAATTCTTATTATAGCTTCTAGAATTACAAACAAATAAAGCAAAATGATTTTTATTTCAAAATTATAAAAATAAAAAAATACAGGTATGGTTATAAGTTATAACTGTTATGAGTGAGGCTAATTTTCCAGGATCCAAAGTCATTTTCTGCGATAACTGGTGGTCTAAACATAGACAAAGTATATATTTTTGAAATCAGAAAAATCTACCCATTCCAATCAACCTTAAATATACATGCTGTTCCATTTAAAATAACAAAGTCGATGCTCAATTGTTTACTTTGCGATTGTAATTTGTTTATTTTTTAGCAAATCCTGAAGGTTCTTAAAAAACCCTGACACTTTTGTATTTAAAATATGTTTCTATCTCAAACAATAAAGTGTGTAGACCACGTTCGAAATATAACCGAACACCCTGTACACTACTCAATTATTAATAACAGAACTATTTGTGCAAGTGCAATTAGACACTGAAAAAAAGATATCTTAAAACAAAAGCCTTAGATTTAATTTGAGAGAATTGTGACTTTCATATGTGTTAAAGAAATAGGATCTCAAACAGAAAAAAATATGTTTTCAGCTTTGCGTACTAAATTCAAAAGAAGGCGCCCTAATAAAAATAACCTTATTTTATTTAGTGACCCCAATGGGTCTACATTAAAGAACGATGTATTCCGTTAAAAAATCGAGCGCTTTCCTACTGAGAGATTCTTTCTTTAAGACAAGATACTAAATACCACAGACTGAAATAAAATTTAATTCAATTAAGATAATTATATTAAATAAAGAACTAGTTCTCTTTTTGATAGTTAAGAGAGGAATTCCTGCTTATCATGTCATTCACCGAGACCTCTTTACTCCATCAATGATGCGTTTTCCGAACCTCATAGGACTTATCAAACTGGCTGTCCCGGGTCCAAGTTGAATAATACGAATAACAAGTGTATCTTATAAAAAAATTCGTTGTTCGACGGTAGGATATAATCGTACCGTTGATACCGTACTAAAAAGCATAATTCAGTGAATACCTATATTAAAGAAATAGGTTCTTTGACATTAAGGTTAAAGATTTTGGTATAGGTTCTTAAAATAAGAACCTATTATTTTAAAGAAAATTCATTAATATTTTGATAGAAACATTTAATATTTCTTTTGTTTAAAATCTTAAAACTTATATTTAAGATATTAAAGAGCTTAAATCATAAATCTTTAGGTTCTTATTTCTTGATTCTGATATTCTTAAAATAATACTAAGGATATTTTAATTTAAAGAATTTCTTTTACATTAAAGACATAAATTAAAGTATTTTTTCTTCCAGTTTAAGAACCACTATTATTTTAAAGTAAGAAATAAATCTTGGTTTAAAAGCACAACTATTCAAAAAGAATGCATATTTTTAAAACCTTGTATTTGCTTAAAACAAGACATTTTTTTCTGTGTGGACTGATACGATTTTTGTCCTGAAATCCCTTTCTCTTAACGCACTGTACATCAGTCCCGCTTTGTTGTTGCTTTACTGGCCAATTTACCTCTTCACTTCGATTAACGTATATACTATAATCGTTATTGTAAATAAACAAATAGATACCAAGTATAGTTTTTAGAATAAAAGTCCATTCTTTTCACCAGCAATAAATTTTTCCCTCTCTTATTTATCAGAGTTTAATACATCACTTAAAACTTTTTCCAGTTAATCTTTATTTTTTGGTCAGCATGACTCAAAATTTGTCCAATTTCTTTGTTGCTATTGCAGGCATCCACCTATAGACGTTCTTGGAATACAACATGATTATAATATGAAACTAAACACTAAATTAAGATACAAAATGAAATGATGACGTAATTATGCATAATAAGAGAATTCTTGTTAATGCCAAGTATGTCACAGTTTAAAAAAATACAAATATAAGCGTATACCTATAAATAAATATTATCTTTGACTACGTAAACTTTTACTTTAAATGTTTTTTATAAATACTTTTAGATAAAGTCAAGTACTTTAGAATTCTCAAAAGCGTTTATTTAGTTTTTAGGATATACCTAATGTATTTTTTTTCAGTTTATGTAAGCAGTTAGAAATTTATACCCCTTTTATTTTTTTGTACAAAATAAATAAAAATATCATTTTATGGAATAATTCTGTAATTGAAGATATGCACTATATTGGTTAGGCCGATTAATCTATCTAGAAAATATGGGACCGCATTGCTCCCGAACAGGGTCAGCTCGCTATACCCCGGGACCAAGACCCAAGCGGTCCCTTTCTTTCTAAATAGACTTTTGACGTGTACCTAATAAAAACCATTGAATAATTGTGTAGTTTTCAAATCAGTAAGTACGTATACATCGTTATACTGTATCCGATTCAACCGAGCGGATAAAACTTAAAAAAGACAAAAATTGCCATATATGGCATCCACTGGATTAAACGCCATAAGTCAATCCTGTATTTCAAGCAATGACATGACATAATGGACCGGTCCCGACGTATTGCTGCTGTGAATTTATTTGCGGCCAACGAAAGAGAGAGAGGTCCGAAATAAAGATGGAGATAATTACGGCAAAAAAGCCCGGCAAGTAATGGAATTTAAATGGGAATATGGGGTTTAAAGTATATTTTCAGCACATTGTGCTTTTTGTTAAACTTTTTCGACTTTTTATAAATAGATTAATTAATTTTTAGTACAAAATACATATTTTTTACTACATAATTCTTGTAAAGTTATTTTTGTTACTACTCTTGGGTGTTTTTTATTAGATACCGCTTACTTCAATTTTTAATTAAAATTAAGTTTAGTATATGCGGTTTTTATTGAACTTATAACACCAGTAAATAATAAATAATAAATTGTATCTACTTAAACAAAATAATGAAAATATTATCTAAACAATGTGCCTTTTTGTGGTGCCTACCTGTGGTATTTCGTAGTGTCGCCTTTTTTAACCTAGCAGAGCAATTTATAGCTGCACATGAGTTAACCAAATTGAACAACAACTAAAGTCAAAAATTTTGATCACAATTAACTTTGCTACACAAGAAATAATTTTTAAATTTAACTGCTTTCTAACGGTAAACAAATATAAATTCACGTTTTTGCCGTAATTAGCTCCATCTCTCTCGCACTGCTCTGGCATCAATAAGCGATCGCGAGGGCCGGTCCATTATGTTATGTCATATTTCAAGCGATTTGAATCGAGTTAAATGCGATCGTGGGTCAAGATCGTTTAATAGGTAAGGTTGCCTCGTAAGCGTTTCAACATGGCGGACCATACGTCACATATGTATTTTGCTCATTATTTAATGAAGTTTTTAACAGTGTAGTTTGTGTTTTTGTCAATATTAAAGAAATACTTTTAAATACTGTTAATTCCAGTTGTTACCGTAACTTCTTTATTTCCCATTAATAAATTATTGATTGTTCTAGCTGATTTTTAAATATTGTATATCGCGCTCTTTCGCCCTCATAGCATTATCCGTCTAGACATCCTTGTTTGCTATGTTGGCGCCAATAAGGAACCAGCAGTGCGGTACATATGTGACGTAATGAGGCAACCTTACCTATTAAACGATCTTGATCGTGGGTTCTATTTGTACGGAATTCACAGTTTTGAAAAATGACAGCTAAGTCAAACAGCTGAGACGCGTAGAAAAGAAATAGTGGGAAATAAATAACCTTAAATATTCTGTTACTGTTTTTTTAGTGGTTTCCGTTATTTTGTCTTTTTTTTTAATTAAATGAAATTAGTTTAAACAAGGCGTAAAAAAGGGATTATAAGTGTCACAGGTAGTTTGTCCTTGCTGTTGAAATGAACTTCTTTTTATAGTAATTTGAAGATTCTTACTTGGTATTAAATCTTGATTAAATTCAATTGAAATATCCCTGGTTTAATCATTATATCTAAAAATATGGTAATTGTCTGAATAGTGGGTGAGCTAATTTAGTGTTAAATTAAGAATTTTATTCAAAAAAGGGGAATATGGTAAAAACAAGTTTAGTTTAAAGTTGAACACTGACGATGGATATCTTGAAAGCGAAACGTTTCCGACTTAAAATTCCGGTTAGTTTAGAATCGTGATCAGCGCCTCATGAAAAACCAGTATACCAAATTGGTCAAAATCGGAGTTGCCCCCACTTTCAAAATAATAACCAAACGCTGTAAACTGAAATACTGTATTCGAATGCTGAGGAATTTAATACAATACAAAAAAAGTATTCAAATACCGCTGTACTTAAATACCAGGATTCATTACGAAATAAATACTTTTTGAATAGAGGATTTGTATAACGAGATTTGAATACAAACAAGTATTCAAATACTGTCACTCAACAAACTGTATTCACAATCCAGAATGCCGAATACTGACCAAAAAGTATTCAGTCGAATACCGAACACCACACAAATGTATTCGAATACTATTCGAATAACAGCCAAATGTTTCTGAATAGGATTCAGAATACCGAGTATTCGAAAACTACCCATCATTTGTCAATATCTCCGAAAAGGAGGCCTATTGGCAATTCAAATTTAGGAGCAGCAGTGTTGTAATTCGGTCAATCAGCTGATAAAAATGGGTATCTAGATCAAAAGTCTCAAAAATATTTACCATATTTATAGAAATATACGAGTTTGGGTTTGTGTCTCGACTAGAAGCAAAAGCACTTTTGAATACAAGGCATTAAATTTCAGAAAAATATTAGGCATCATAGTCTAAAAACCTAAATAAAACAAAGAGTAGTTACCAGCTAACGTTCCGCGTAATTTTATTTAAAGGACAAAACGTAAGTTCTTGAATATTTATATTCTGTTTAAAGTTTTATGCTATGTCGCAATAAAATGAATAATAAACTGCAGGCATAACAAATCCAGACTTTGCACCTTTTGCTTTATGGCAGATTTTTTACGGAATCCATGATGGCAACCAACAAAACACTTACACAACAGCTTAAATTATTGTAGACTAATTCTTCTATAAGTAAGTATAAATTATAAAAATTATTTAAAAAACACGATATAAACTGCCACAACAGCAAGAAAAACTTGACTATAAATTGTCATGGACTAAGTCCGTTTTACAGTCGACAAGTTCTTTCTGCAACTTGCAAGAAACTTGTGGTAGGCATACGCAGTACGCGAACAGTTGATTTTTGTCAGCGTATTCTGCAATTTTATTGCGACTTGCAACTTTACCAGTTGGACCGATTTTTCTTGCAGTTGCAACTGCAAGTCTGGGAAAAAATTTGGTTATTTTAGTGGTACCAACCCCACTCAAAGTTACTAGTTGAGTGACCACCACCTTCTTCCTTTTCTTCTTGAATTTTCATCTCCCAGGAGGGTAGCGGCAGCAATAACGAGAGCAAATTGTTCGATTTTTTCATTTTTATCAGCTATTCTAAATACCGGTCAATAGCTAGGTTAGGTTCTAACTTTATTTTCACATTTTTGCACGTTGGTACCTTGCCCTATTTTTGCAATATTAAAAAGCGAATTGCCGACTGTAAAACTAATCTGCAATAAACTTGCAGCAAGTTTATTGTTGAAAGAAAGTTGCTGCAACAAAATTGCAGAAAGAATTTACCGACTGTAAAACGGACTTTATACTAGTTCAAAATTATGCCGATGAGGGCTATTTAATAACGTTGCAAGCTTAATTTTAAAAGTCAATACGAAAAAATTCTGAACTTGTAGTATTATTTTCCGGTATTTTTTTCCATTTCCGAGCGATTTTTTACATTTTGTCGGATACCAGGTATAAAATAAATCGACAAAACATTTTAAAATGTACAAAATTGTTACTGAATTAAAGAGAAACTGTCCGTAACGTTTACACCGTATAATATAATAGTAATTTATGTTATTATCTAAAAAAACCTAATAAATGTTAAAATTTCCTGTCTACAAGCTCGTAACTTCAGTCTGTCTATTTAAAAGGGATTCCATATTATTTCCGTTATTTTATTTGTCGGCAATTTTTAATATCGATTTCCCACCTGTTGTGTACACATACCTAATGGACGACGTGCCCAAGTAGGCGTGGCGAAGGTCGCCGACCTTGCCTTGGCAATCAGTCACGGATTCGTTTTCAAATTTCTGATGATACTTTCTTTTTTTCAGTTTTATAATAAAATACAGCACAAAATTACCAGATTTTTGGTTTGCGCCTTGGCTAGAAACAAGCGCTTATGAAAACATGACATTAAATTTCAGGAAAAATATTGGGCATCATTGTTTTACAACCTGAATAAAACAAAGAATTGATATCAATCAGCGTTCCGAGAAATTTTATACCTGGTGTCTCTAAAAGGTCTTTACAAAATTTTACCACACATTTTTTTGACCAAAATACAACACCCTTTATCTCGCAAACGATAAACTTTTCAACACAGGCAAATTAGGTTTAATCGTTGTATTTTGGCGTATGGAAATTTTAGTACCAACTTGTACAGACCTTTTATAGAAACCCGGGTGTCCTAAATAAAGCGTAAAGGAATGCGAAGGTTTTTTTTTATGTGACATAAAACGTTGAATCTAAAATATCTTACACCCTCACAGACGCTCAGGTCTACCTGATCGAAAGAACTGTACAGTTTTTTATTCAGGTAGACCTGAGTGTGTGTGGGCAAAACTGTACAGTTTTTTAACCTGTTCAGGCGACCGAAGTAAAACAAAAATATCCTATTTGTACCCGCCACAGACACTCAGGTCGACCGTAGAGGTTGTAAAGTCTTTTAACCTGTTTATTTTAAAAGGCGACTGAAGGCGGCATCCTTCGTGAACTCGAGGGTGAACTGGTTTATTTGTAATTGAAAAATACATAGTTATTGATTATGGCAACCCAATTTTTTAAACAATGCAAAACATTTTTTGGGTTTCTATAGGTAAACTGCATTTAATAACTTAATGATTATAAATATAATTTAAATGTCATAAAAAATACTAAAATTAAATAAATGTACAAGGTGTCCCATAAATAAAAGCTTGTGTGTGCGCAGTTTTTCTCTCCGGTAGTCCGGAGTGCATATAGGGTGTTTCCCAATTTACGGTAAAAATTAAAGGTTCTTTTGTAAGATAGTAAGCTATTTACACTTTTTTTTCTATTTCAAATATTAACTGAGCTACGGAAGAAAAAAGTGGACCTAACGGTTTTTGGAAACATCTAGTAAGCCATGATTATTTTGAACGAAATAAAAAGCGATTTAAACTAAGCACTAAAAATACAGTTCTTTTCCCATTTAACCATCTCTGTAGCGGCAGCGGTTTTCAAGATCACTGTACTAAACATCGAAAATAGTATAGCCTGTATAATACATTTTATCAAAGAAGGCAAGTATTTAAAGACCTCAATAAGAAATATTTTATTCTTAAAAAAAATAATAAAAAAAAACAATAAAATAAAACAAAACTATTTACATATATTGTGGCACAGCAATACCGTATTTGTCATTTAAGCAAAAATTTATTTATATTATATAATTTTTAAATATTATATTCTTTACCTGCTAAACTTTATTATTCATTAAAAAGAAATCTGTTTACGGCCGACCGAAGGAAAAAAAAACTGTGCAGTTAAACCTGATTGCCCCATACACGCTCAGGTCTCAGGTCGGTCTACCCGAGTAGTGTTCCGGCCGACCGGAGAAAAAAACTGTGCAGTTAAAACTTCACAGTTATACCTGATTGCCCCACAGACGCTTAGGTCTCAGGTCTACCTGAATAAAAACTGTACAGGTTCTACCGTGGGTAGACCGACCGTGGGTACACCTGAGCGTCTGTGGGCAGCGTTAGTAACAGGTGCTCGTAGCGATATTTATAATGTATAGCTTTTGCAGCGGCGGCTGTTGATGGCCAATTTGGTCGGACAATCCGCACCATTGATAAAAATACTAATATTTTTTTTTATTGTTGAATATTACAGTCTATAAAATTACTGTAACTCGTTATTTGTTTTACTTTTTAACATATTATCACTAAAAATTGATCAAATACTTATAATAAGATGCCTAAATAAAATTTTAAACATTAGTTTTTCCCTATGGTGCGGGTTGTGCCCGTCAAATTGGCCATCACTAGATACCTTTTAAAGACCAAAAAAGTTCTCACCCAAAAAAATCATAATACAGGGTGGCCCACCATATTCGACACGGTCTGTAGCTGGATAACCATGGGGTTTTTAAAAAAGTAAATACTGAAACATATACAGGTCGGATAAGGCCACAGTATAAAATTATTTTACTCTATACAGGATGTCTCAAAAAAGTGTGACGTATCAAAGTTATATTTTTTTAAATAGAACACCCTATATTTTATGACGGTTTTATATTCTACATAAAAAAATAATTTAAGTTTGTTAATAGTACCAAGTCTCTAATTTTCTTCGTTTTTATGATATTTGATTTTTTTTCAAAATGCAGGGTGCAATTAAATTAATTTTATTTTAACAATATAAACTCCTTAAACTTTAAAATTTGTTACAAGATTAGAAAAAGTCTGCCTTATCATACGTAGGTCATATCAAGATCACAGGTTATACAGGGTGATCAAAAAATAATTTCAATTTTTAGAAAGTCAAATAGCAATATCTCTCTTATTTTAAATCGAACACCCTGAATTTTTTTACACCACATGATGACAAACCAAATGCTCTTTCAAATGGTGTATAGGTTGCCTATACCTATCTTTTTATACTTTTAAGTAAATTCTGTTTTAACATATTTTTATTCCAAATGTCTATTTAAATGTAAGTAGGCTGGGATATAGCAGCCATAAATATTTTAA
>JACEGR010011789.1:0-13736 GCA_014170235.1 Listronotus bonariensis | reverse complement strand
AGGTGATGCTATAATGTTATTTATAACCTTATAAAAAAATAAAAGTTCGAAGTACTGTCTGCGGTCTTCAAGCCTAGTTAAACCGTGATATGACCTCACCTCTTCCAAACTCAACAGCAAACCTCTTTGCGCCATACGGTATCTTAGGTGTTTTAAGAATTTCACCTGTATCGATTCTAAACGTTTTTATGTATCTCGTAATAGGGGCTCCAAACTAAACAACAATACTCCAATGCAGAGCGTACATAACTAACAAACAACATTCTCAATCCACATAGATTATTAAAATCATTCGACATTCTTGTGACCATACCCAACATACGATTGCTTTTATTGATAATTGCTTCATAGTGATCCAGTATAACGAAGTTCACTATCCAGCCACACACCCAGATCTTTCACAACATCCACTCTGCGCAGTTCCGCTCTCCCTAACCTGTATTTAAAATCCCTCATATGCTTCTTGCGACTAAATATAATGTATGAACACTTGTCCACATTAAGTTTAAGGTTATTTTTCAAGCACCATGCCGCCAACCTATCCAAGTCCTCCTGCAGTGACTCACAATCCTTATCGGACCTCACAACTCTATAAAGTTTTAAATCGTGCGCAAAAAGAAGGTATTCTAAACTAAAATGCTGCCCAATGTCGTTCACCAGCAGCTGAAACACCTTTGGGCCCAAGTGACTTCCTTGTGGAACACCCGATATGACGTCAATTTTTGAAGATAAAAAACCAGCCATTTTGACTTGCAATGTTCTTCCTTGAAGGTATGAGGAAATCCATGAATAGAATGGTTCCCCAATGCCAAAAGTTTTTAGTTTATTTAGGAGTACACTCTGATCCAGTAGGTCAAATGCCTTGCTAAAGTCTGTATAGATTGCATGCACCTCGAAACCATCATCCATGGCTGCACTGATGTAATTTGTGTACAAAAAAAGGTTCGTCTCGGTAGAACGGCCCTCCTCAAAACCATGCTGCTGCTCTACAATATTATTTTTAAAAATTTTAAGTGAGGGCATAATCATCACTTCCATCACTTTGGGAATGGCAGATTGCGCCACAATAGGTCTATAATTTTTGACATCACAACAACAAAATCTATTATCTGCTGTCATCTGTTAAGGCATTTCTAATATTTATTTATTTTATTTTACTCAGTAATTAAAAGAATTTTTTTTTTTGTTTTTAGGATTAAAAATATAGAAATTTTTAATTTTTATTTTTTCGCGATATCTCCCTAATGGTTGACTTTTGACTGCATGTTTATAAAGCTAACTACCCTTTATTCTAAACCAGGAATCACCACCTAAAACTTTTCGCATTTGTTTAGAAACACCCTGTCCACGTCGTGCCACTTTAAAACTACCATTGTAATTTTTGACAATGCGTGAAATGGAGACGGTCTAAAGCAAGGATGGCATAGCATGTCTGGACGTGCCATTTTTGTACCAAAATGTAAAATGATATCCTTGGCTTGTCACAAATTTTATTTTTAGGGACAAAAATTTTTAGAAGGGGCAAAAAAGGTCATCACTTATTTTTTACTTGACAAACGCGTGCCGTTCAATACTTTGTTTTTCCGTTTGTTGAAATTTTAAAGACCAAAAAAAAAAAAACAAAACACATCAACATGCTCGCGTGTTATTTTATTTCTGTTATTAGCCTAGTTTACACCGGGAGGACCAAATTTTTAGTTCGAGGTCTAAATGACGTCACACGTACTTTATTCACGGTGTAAACACTTGAGTATTAAAATTTGCTACTCCAATTCAGTCCGTCTCAAATGGAGGTGACCAAATATGATTTTCTTTGGTGTAAACACGTCGGACTTTTTTAGTGGACCAAAATGACAGCCTTGATCTTTGACAGTGCGCACTTCGACGAAAAGAGACGTTGAATTTCGGTCTTCCCCTAATAATTTTGTTGTTTGTTTATATTTTTTGTTGATATTTAACCAAAACTGTTTTTCAAATGGAATTTAAAAGCGATACAGTTTTAAAAGATAAAAAAACGAGGTTAGGTTCTGGTCATATGCTCAGCTGTCATTTTGGTACTAGGATTAAACGTGAATTAAATTGATCCATAAACTAAGTAGGTATAAACACTAGTGAACTAACAAAAATAAGTCCTGGGTTTAGTCCACGGATCTAATTGGTCCTCGCGGTGTAAACTAGGCTATTAATTAATGTTTTTCCAGCATAGTCTTGCTACCTCTGTATATTAAAAATTGTTGGGCGCAGAAAAAAATATTTGGGTGTATTTTGCCAAGGGTATCTTGAACATTTGCTTAAGTAATAATTTCTGAATTTGTAATTTTCAAGTTCTAAATCTACTCGCGTAAAAAATCTTAAGAATGGTTGGTGTTTTAGTGGTCATAACAGGATACCAAGGGTTCAAAACCCCAGAATCACGAAAACTACCCTCCCCTAGCGACAACGTGGTTTTTCTAGGGGATAATGAGCCGGGTGTTTGCCATGCCCCTCCAAGCAGCAACAGAAATAGGAATACCATGCCAGCGTCTCTGGCGAATAAGAATCAAAGTATATATTTTTAGCCTAAAGTTAACTTAGAACTACCAACTCGCTTTTTTAAAATAAGCTAATTTAAAATTATAAAATGTCAACTACACAAAGTCAAATTTGATTTATTAATACAGCGTGTCTTCGAAAGTTCTTACCAAATGGAAAACTTTTTAAATGTTAACTTTACGAAAAAAGTGTCTCTTCATAAAAAGTCCTGCTTGAAGAAATACATTTCCACAAAAATATTTGAAGGTTGGATACAGGGTGGCTTAAAAATGACTTGTTTCCAAATTAAAATAAAGGTTATTTCCCTAACTACGAAACCAAACTTTAAAGCGTAATTTCTTATGTCATTTTATGAAGAAAAGTACTCTATAAATATATGCCTGGAGTACCTTCGTTTCTGAGATACAGGGCGTTAATTTTTTTTTTCTGTATGTTTTTAAATATCCTAAATACGAAGCCAGATACAAAAAATGTACTACACTAAAAGTTATATTTTTAGTTGCTTTATGGAAAAAATATAAAAACTACATAAAGCACAGTGGCGTACAGTGGAGCACAACAGCCAATATTATTGAGAGAAAAATGTACGCCACTGACTTTGTATGTAGTTTTTATATTTTTTTCCTATAAAGCAACTAAAAATACAACTTTTTATTGTAGTACATTTTATGCATCTAGCTTCCTTAAGATATTGAAAAAAAATGATACTTTTAAAAAATAATAGGCCTTGTATCTTAGAAACGAAGCAACTCCGGACATATGTTTAACAAAACTTTTCCTCATAAAATGACATAACAAATCACCCTTTAAAGAGTTTCGATCCGTAGTTAGGAAATACCCTGTATAATTAATTTGGAAAGAAGTATTTTTAAGCCACCCGGTACATCTAATATACAATTATTATAAAATGTAGTTTCTCATCAAGCAGGACTTTTTATAAAGAGGCACATTTTTCATAAAGTTAATAATTAAAAAGTTTCCCATTTGTGAAGAAGCTTCCCAAGACACGCTGTATATACAGGGTGGGCCAAATTAAACTTGTACACTTTTTAACTAATAATAACTTTTTATCTGTTTGCTCCCCATCTTTTTTATTTTTGAGGGGCTTATAGGTAGATATACTTCCTCTAGGTTTGCCAATTTTGGTCAAATAGATTTAAATAGGGCTGGACTTACAGGACTTTTTCCAAAATACTGTATGTAACCTCGATGCAAAAGAAATCTGATTTACCTACAATTAAGCTAATACGTTATTTTGTCAGACAAACTATGGAAAATGATTCAGTAAAAACGATTCTGTCAACAATTTAAGGATTTGAATTATAATTATTTTTGATAAATAATGCTCCCCATAAAGCGTGCATTTCTTTCGATTTAAAGAACAACTTTTTAGTATCTCTTTTCCTAGCAAACACTTTTTGCCGGCAATATACATTTTCATATTGGCATTGATGGTAAAAGCATTGACAATTGGTGGCAATATTATGCCAACATCTAATACGCATTAAAAAGTTAACCCCTAAATAAACACTCAATTTCCAATAAATTTTACATGCAGGCGAATTGCCGGCAAGCATACAAAAATGGCGGCATACCAATCCTGATTAAATAAAGCATGCCATTTTGTTGCAGGCAAAATAAATATTGGATTTTTGAAGGCAAACCTTCAACTTGCATATATCATACTTTTCAAACCATATTTGGTATTTAACTAACATTCGAGCAATTTTTTTGATCTGTTTTATTTATAATGGCGGCTAAACAACATTATTTTTATGTTTTTTACATAATTTAAAAGAAATGGCCTTTTCTAACATTTTATTGATACAAATCATGCAAATAAAAATGAAGTCAAACAAAATGTTTATTATGTATTTTTGAGAGAATAAAAATAAAATGATGGTAAAATTAGCTGGGTTAATTTCGACTATTTCGACCGAAGGTGATAAATTCAAATTTCCCGCTTAGCCGAAATACAAAGATTTGACAATTTGACAGATGAGGCAACCTTGCTTTTTGTTTGGCCGCTTTGTGCAATTGTTTTCTCACGTGGTTTTCTAGCTTTTTAGTTTCTTTTTTAAAGAAAGAGTTTTTAGTAGACATAATTAAGTGTATTCATTACCTAATTAGTGTGTGTTGTGTAATTAATTGGTGATGGCTAGTCAAGAAGGCGGGTTATTCAAGTAGACTGTTAGGAGCTGTAAACATTTTGTTTAAAACCTTTTAAATTTGTAGTTACCTAAAAAATTATATGAAATCAGGGAGTTACCTTATTAAAAGTTTTAAAGACGTGTGTAATAAAAAAATTATATATATTTAATAGTTTTTTTTTTTGACATTTTAACTCCTTTAAAATATTTCTCCCTATGTTTTGGATCTGAAAATTGAGTGTAAGTGTCCCTTAAATACTTACTATTTTAAAGCGTTTTCCTTTGATTTACTATCTTTTTAAATTTTATTACATACTTTTATTTTGGTTATATTGTTACGGTATAAATTTATATTATGTAATTTTTTATTGATGACAGTTTTCCCTGCCATTTTTTCTAATTTTTTCGGATTACAAAATTCTAAAAATATGTTATTTAACCTTTTGGGACATTCAACTTATAAAACTTGCAATACTTTGTTTAATGATAAATACCCATATCCAAATGTTTTTGCCAATAACTTATTAATGATGGATGACATCATCCTAAACGCATTTTTCATCGTAACTTGGTAATGACGGATGCCATCACATTATCTGCAACACGTGGCCTAATAACGTCAATTGCCCACTTTCGTGTCTTTTGATACCTTTTTGCCAATGCCTTGCCATTAAAGAGTGTTGGCAATGCCAGTAAATTAAATGTACAACGCCGGCAAAAAATGTTATATGGGTTAAAAATAAAAATGTGAGGTTACCATGGTTACTGAGTTGGATGCTGACCAAACTTTCAAAATAAATGTATTAGCCTAATTGTAGATTTTTTTTGCAACAGGAAATTTAATGCCTCATTTTGAAAAAGTCCTGTAAAGTCCGCTCCTGTCTAAATCTATTTGACCAAAATTGGCAAACCTAGAAGATATATCTACCTATAAGCCCCTTAAAAATAAAAAAGATTGGCGCAACAGATAAAAGTTATTATTAGTTAAATGTATATTAAAGATTATTTATTATGTATTTATTTATTAACAATAAAATTTAATTATGTTTTCCTATACTTTTGTTTTATTTATTTTTTAATGATCAATAAATATATAGGGTGTTAATAAGGTTTGTGTATTAAATTTATCATACTATTAGAGACATTTTGCACCTCTTAAAATAACAGACGTTTTTGGCCTCCTATGGTTATCGTTATTAAACATAACGATTACGATAGCAGTTTTAAACAGAGATTTTGCAGCCTCATTTAAGAAATTTATCTTGCGTCTGCGCTTTCGACACATTTTTTGAGTATTCGAATACCGGCGTTCCAGTATTCGAATACCAGGAATGCGTAAGCAGTATTCGAATACCAAAATTGTTAGGAGTAAAATACCCAAAGGAAACAAAAGTTGGAAAAAATGAGGTGAGGACTTTTTTTTTGCTCTTCAAATTTTTAATCATCGGCTTTTTTTTCTTTCTAGTTTTTTTCAAATATTTTTTTTTCCAGTATTCGAAAACCGAGTCTTCATAAATACCGTGTATTTGAATACTTTTCTTCTAAGTATTTAAATATTCGACATTCGAATACTTTCCTTTTTCGGTATTCGTATTCGTATTTGAATACCGATTTTCATTGTTCGACTCAACTCTGAATACTGGAGACCCCTCTCTTTTAAAATATCGAAATGAACCATTTTTGCTTTAAATAGAAATAAATTCGGTAATTAGTTGACGACGTGTCATGGATAATCTATTTTATTAAAACATTTCAAAAAAAATCATAATAGATACTTCAAAGTATATTATCGGCTGATAATCATATTTTACGATTTTTATATTCCTGTGCACTGCGTTACGATGGAAATATTAGAAACAAATTCGATTTAGTTTTTATAGGTAATTGTTGGTAAATTACAAAAAAGTATCATGGGAGTGTAACGATATACAAAAATGGAAAGTGTTTCGAAAATTGTTGCAATATCTGGAATTGTAAGTTTAAATAACATATTTTGAAAATAACATGCATTATCTTCCATTGTAAAAACTGCTAATAGGTAGTGGCGTATAGCGTGTTGTGGGCTGGAGGGGCGACTGTCCCTCCCGCTCCTTCTATTTTAGAGCCTCCTCAATCCGTGACACACCCATAATTTTTTTCTGGGAGGGCTTGCAAGTACTTCAATTTTCAAATTTAATTAAATTGAATAAATTTGTTTATACTGTGAACACCTAGTATAAAAAAGTATACATTTTGGGAATTTTAAAAATATACATTTTTGGGAATTTTAAAATAAATATATATTTTAATTAGTTTACTTAACATTGGGAAATTTGCTACATAAAAATATACGTGAGGTGTCAAGGTCTTAAAAGTATACATTAAACAATTTTCTAGGTTACTTTTATAATAATAAAATAAAAACATTAAACAAACTGGGTAGCGTAGAAATGCAAAACAAACACGGGAAAAATTGGATATTTATAGAAGAGAGAAAGAAATTAAAAAGGGATTTTATCAGATAAGAAGCAGGGTTGAAAAAAAAACATGTATTTTTTAATTTTATACAAAACACATGTTTTTTTTGTTTAAAACATGTTTTTTTGTTTTAAACATGTTTTTTTTGCTTTTAAATTTTATGTTTAAAACAAATAAAACTTACAAAAAAAAACATTGTTTAAATCATATTTCCTTAAACGTAATATCAATTAAGCATGGTTCATCGATGATTATTATTCTACTAAATAATGATGATTATTGTTATTATTCTACTAAATAATCTTCGGAAGTTCTTACCTAATGGGAAACTTTTTAATTAATAACTTTACGAAAAAACTGTGCCTCTTCATAAAAAGTCCTGCTTGATGAGAAAATACATTTCCACAAATATATGTGAAGGTGGCACTCCGGACATATGTTTATAGGAACTTTTTTCATAAAATGACATAATAAATCACCCTTAAAAGTTTGGTACCGTAGTTAGAAAATAACCTGTATCTTAATTTGGAAACAAGTCATTTTAAAGCCACCCTGTACGTCCAACCTTCAAATATTTTTGTGGATATGTATTTTCTCATCAAGCAGGACTTTTTATGAGGAGGCACTTTTTTTCGTAAAGTTAATAATAAAAAGACATGCTGCATGCAAATTTGTTAAATGGTAATACTTCGAATTGATGTCTTTATTACTATTGGCAGGAGTTGAAGAAATTTTTGACATACTCGACCGCGCATTGAACTGATAGCGCCTGGTGCCCTGACGCCCGGTGATAAATAAATTTATACCTATTGTTTAAGTTAATCGCGAGCAGTTAAATTTTATTTTAGAATAATAAATTTGAATATATAAAGCACATACCTGACAAAAAAAACAAATCTATTTTACGAGGGTGAAGCTATCGAAATTTGCAATTGTTTATTTAAAAGTTAATAAACAATAGGCTAATAAATAAATAATATTAGATTTTTTATATTTTATTAAAATATAGTTTTTAACAGTAAATCCTGAAAATTTTATTAATTTAGCTTTGATGGTTACTTGGAAATTGATTTTTTAATTAAAAGTACTAAACATTTTTATTGTAAAAAAAGTGTTGTTAAAATGAAAATATCAAAAACTGTTTTGGGAATTAATTGTTGGTAATAACTACTTATTAAAAAAATACATGAACTTAGTTCTCATGATCAAGTGAAAATGGGGGTCCACTTGATGTGTTTTTACTCAAATATGCAATTTTAACTATTTAACCAAAAAATTAACTTCAGTTCTCATCATTGGGAATTTGTTTTTATTATTGATTTTACGAAAAAAAACTTATTCTTTATAAAAATCTGCATGGCCTAAAACCTAAAATGCAATCATCAGATATACATTTTTGCAGTGGTATACGAGGTATGTGATTTTGCTTAAGAGAAAAGTACTTTTATTTTTAACAATATCGATTTTTTTATAAGAAAAAGATCTTTAGAATAAAAAAAACTTACAAATATGAAAACTTATTATCATTTTTGACATACCTCGTATACCACTGCAAACAATTAATATCTGATGATTGAATTTTAGGTTTAGACCATGCAGAACTTTTTATAAGGAATAACTTTTTTCGTAAAATCAATAATAAAAAGTTTCCACATGGTCCGAACTTACGTAGACATGCTCTATGTCCGAAGTCGCTTCATTTCTGAGATACAGGGCCTTTTAATCTCATAAGTGGTGACGAGACTCACTGATCAATTTCAGTTTTTGTTGTGTTCCAATTATTAATACTCGCAGTTAAAAAGTTTATATATTACATTTGAGAGTATTTCCTATTATTATTCATTAAATTAATAAAGAAAATAAAAAAACACGCTTGTTTAATTTAGGTGTTTTAAACTTGTTTTAAACTGTTTTAAACAAAACTGTTTTAAACGTAAACAAATGTTTAAAACATGTTTAAAACAGTTAATTAAAACAAAATGTTTAAAACAAAACAACCCTGATAAGAAGTAGTTAGTGAAGTCAAGTATAAAGTTAAAGTTCTCAGTTAAGCCCCGTACGGGCTACACTCTAGTGGGGGGTATGCCCGCACCAAATTAAGTTAGTTCAATAAGTTAAGTTGGTCCTAAAAAATGCAAAGTTAGTTTTGATGGTCCACCGGTCTCATGGTCCCAAGAAGATAGTTCCATATGGTAGATTTGTCCAAGTGACGTAAAAGGCCCATATGTATTCAAATTATACGTCACAATACCATTGCAACTAATAGCGCCGGCGAAGACAGGTCATTTAATCGTTTACGAAAAATAAAGTGATATCAAAGGTCCACTATTGGCGAACAGAGGGCTAAACGATTTAGCCTAAAAGGCGATCGAGTCAGATTACGCTCTTGACGTTGACTTTGACACAGTTTTAGATAAAATGAGAAGTGTCAAGACCAGGCGTCTTTTGTCTTGAAAAAAAATCAGTTGTCTGCAAAGCCGGTTTACTAACGTTAGTAGAACGTGACAACGTCGAAAGATTATTATTTTTATCGCCGCAATTATCGTTGCTATAAACAATTCACTTTTCACTGCACGCTCACTCAAGTAGAAGAGAAACAGATGTCGAACGACGCAAAGATTGTGCCTCTTTGTCGCTCGTTCCGCGCTGTCGTTTGCACTTCAAGCCTTAAATGGCCTTAAAGGGTAACGCGCGAGGTAACGCCGCATGAGTCATGTTTTTGGTGTGTGCAGCTTGGTCCATCGATCGTTGTCACGACAAAATATTTGTTTAATTTAAAACTTTTAAAGTGCGTTTTGTTTTAGTTAAGTCATATTTTATATTTGTTTTTGCAAAAATAGATTTTAAAAATTGTTTATTTATATTTAAAAAATTTAAAAAAGTAACGTTTTAATTAAAAAATTATAAAAAGATTAATCAAATTATGTAGTTTTCATTTATAGCGTGGTATGATAACATTGATATCAAAGGATTTTTAAATAATTCACATTTTTATTTGTACATAACTCATTTTAATGTAATGTTTTAATTGTAATGAAGTTTGACAGCACGAGCCGTTAGGCGGGTGCGGCAATCCCATGAGTAAAAAAGACACTTCATGCGTGTGTTACATACTATATTTTAAATATTTTATAATGTAGACAAAAAACAGTATTAATCAAATAGTGTCCAGACCCTTCCCGCTCTCCCCTATTGTTTTACTTTTTTTTTTTTGAGAAAATCATTAAACCCCATCTGGCCTGAAATTATTAAATATTTATTCATCTTTTAAGCACATCCTTAATAAACCAAATTATTCTATATTAACCCAGCAAACACTATTTGCCGGCAATATTCATTTTTCATATTGGCATTGATGGTAAAGCATTGGCAATTGGTGGCAATATTATACCAACATCTGATACGCATTAAAAAGTTAACCCTAAATAAACACTCAATTGCCAATAAATTTTACATGCAGGCGAATTGCCGGCAAACATACAAAAATGGCGGCATACCAATCCTGATTAAATAAAGCATGCCTTTTTTGTTGCAGGCAAATAAATTTTGGATTTTTGAAGGCAAACCTTCAACGCATATTTATATTTTTCAAACCATATTATTAACATTGGTATTTAACTAACATTCGAGCAATTTTTTGATATGTTTTATTTATAATGGCGGCTAAACAACATTATTTTATGATATTTTACATAATTTAAAGGAAATGGCCTTTTCCTAACATTTTATTAATACAATTCATGCAAATAAAAATTAAGTCAAACAAAATGTTTATTATGTATTTTTGAGAGAATAAAAATAAAATGATGGTAAAATTAGCAAGGTTAATTTCGACGAATTCGACCGAAGGTGATAAATTCAAATTTCCCGCTTAGCCGAAATACAAGATTTGACAATTTGACAGATGAGGCAACCTTGCTTTTGTTTGGTCGCTTTGTGCAATTGTTTTCTACGTGGTTTTCTAGGTTTTTAGTTTCTTTTTAAAAAAAAGGGTTTTTAGTAGACATAATTAAGTGTATTCATTACCTAATTAGTGTGTGTTGTGTAATTAATTAGTGATGACTGAGTCAAGAAGGCGGGTTATTCAAGTAGACTGTTAGGAGCTGTAAACATTTCGTTTAAAACCTTTTAAATTTGTAGTTACCTAAAAGAATTATATAAAATCAGGGAGTTGCCTTATTAAAAGTTTTAAAGACGTGTTAATAAAAAAAATTATATATATTTAATAGTTTTTTTTTTGACATTTAACTTCTTTAAAATATTTCTCCCTATGTTTTGGATCTGAAAATTGAGTGTAAGTATCCCTTAAATACTTACTATTTTAAAGTGTTTTCTTTTGATTTACTATCTTTTTTAATTTTATACCATACTTTTTATTTTTATTTTTTTGGTTTATTGTTACGGTATAAAAATTTATAATATGTAATTTTTTTACTGATAAAGTTTACCCGCCTTTTTTCTCATTTTTTCGATTACAAAATTCTAAATATGTTATTTAACTTTTGGGACATTCAACTTATAAAACTTGCAATACTTATTTAATGATAAATGCCATTATCCTAAACGCATTTTTTTGCCAATAACTTATTAATGATGGATGCCATCATCCTAAACTCATTTTTTCATCATAAATTATTAATGACGGATGCCATCACATTATCTGCAACACGTGGCCTAATAACGGCCAATTGCCCACTTTCGCGTCTTTTGATACCTTTTTGCCAATGCCTTGCCATTAAAGAGTGTTGGCAATGCCAGTAAATTAAATGTACAACGCCGGCAAAAAATGTTATATGAGAATACACCGCTATTTAAGCTTAACAAAAAGTATGAAAGTAAACTTTTAATAAACACTATATAGTCTGACAAAAATCATTAAAGTTTATATCTTACTTTACATCAAACACGAAAAAAACAAACACTCATTTAGTGCCTATTTGTTTACAACATCCTTCTGAAAAGCTCCCAAGGAAAAATGGCGAGCGAGGGATTGTTACCACGTATTGGTGTTTAAATGGTGTTAGAGCAAAGAATACCAATCCATAGAACCCCACAAGTAAGATTTCAGCGTACCCTAACAAGTTTAGTACCTACCGTGACCAACAGATGGCGAAAGTAGTACGATGTCGCTTTGCTAATAGGATTACCATCAGAAATTGATAGCAGTCGCTGACGAGCAGTCGGCCCGATCAGTTAGAGTGAGGATATAGGCAAAATTTAATAAAAATAAAATCCCCGATAAATGGACCCAGTATCCATAAGATTATTAAATTTATGATTTCAGAATAGGATATATCGACGGGTTTTTGCAAAACATCGTAAGCGACATTCGCCAATTTTACGGGAAACGATTTTTTCTTCCCATCGCGTTATTTTTAAATAAAAACCGAGATCTGGATGTTTTTTTTAGATTTCTTCTTAATTTGAATTACAAAACAAACATATTTGACATTTAATGTTAAAATTTTCAGAATCTTCTAAAAAAGCTACAAATTTTAAAATTCTAAACCTAAATAACGGTGGCAGACTTGCCACCGAAACGTCGATTTATAGTTCTCTATTTACTTGCTTTAATATTTTTGGTTTTTTGGTACTTTTAATTTCAATTTTCAATTAAATGAATCCGCCGAACCATATAGAACATATATATATAATATTCATCTGAAATAAAGCCGTGCACTAATGTATGTACAAAAAAATTACCAACTTTGTTTTCAAAATAACTCAATGAAAAGAAAAAAATCGTTTCCCGTAAAACTGACGAATGTGGCTTACGACGTTTTGTCAAAAACCCATCGATATATCCTATTCTGAAATCATAAATTTAGTAATCTTATGGATACTGGGTCCATTTATCGGGGATTTTATTTTTAATAAATTTTGCGTATACCCTCACTCTAACTGATCGGGCCGACTCGACTGCTCGTCAGCGACTGCTATCAATTTCTGATGGTAATCTTATTAGCAAAGCGACATTGTATTACTTTCGCCATCTGTTGGTCAGGTTAGGTACTAAAATTTTTAGGGTACGCTGAAATCTCACTTGTGGGGTTCTATGGATTGGTATTCTTTGGTTAGAGGTATGGCCAAAACATATCATTTTAACCCGAAGGGATCATTTTACCCCACTCTCCTCTACAAGTGTAAACATAAAATAATTAGCAATTTTTCTGTAGATACAGGGATTTACATGGCTGGTGATGGGAGCAATATGCATTGGTATGTATTTCGGACAGGCATTTGGAAGCGTTAAGGAATTATATGCCCTGCAGGTCATTAGTGAAACAAAATATATTGATCTTATTTCCTTTGCTTTTTACGATTCGTTCCTAAGTAAGTATAGATTTACTTGTATAAGTTTTCTTTTAGTAAGAGACCACAAATATTTTACCCCTGTGATCTAGCTTTTATTTGTTCTAAAACAGTGGCGACTCGTTGCAAAATATTATAGGTAGGTGTTCTGCAATTAAATTACTCAAATAACTGGAATAATAAATTTGCGCCGCATTCACCATTTTATCGAAATTAATCCTAAGTCGATATTCAGTTATCAGGTTTCATCTTTATGTAGGCTGGGTTTTAGCGAAAATGAGAAAG
>JACEGR010011788.1:0-13741 GCA_014170235.1 Listronotus bonariensis | reverse complement strand
CAGTGCATTCCAGTTAAAACGAGCCAACCCAGCATAATTTGTTTATTTGTTCACTTATGAAAAAATACTGAAATACGTTAATTTTTATATTTTTTTATCTTTGGACAATCCACGAAGGCTGAAAGCCTAAATACTAACGTACCGTGGGTGTCTTAAGCGAGGTAAGAGGGGAGTTTGTTGACACGGGACTTAAATACTTGAAGATTTGGGGGAAAGGAAAGACCTCCGCTGGCAGCAGGTTCCACAGTCTAGAAACTCTAGGGATAAAAGAACGAACGAAATAGGAAGTTCGGGGCCTGTCCAATTGGACCGTATAGGGATGCATACGTGCGGCACCACGAGTTTCTCTGTTGGGAGCCGCAAGAGGAGGGACTATACTGGATAATTCGTCGGAGCAGAAGCCATGGAAGTACCTATAGAAGAGCGATAGATCTCCCACAGCCCGACGATGGGCAAGAGAAGGAAGTCCTTGAGTAAGTAAAGGAACATTAATAAGACGAACAGCTCTTCTTTGAATGGCATCAAGAATGCTTAGGGTTGTAGGGGATGCCATTCCCCAGACATGAGAACACTATTCCAGAGAGGGTCGAATTTGGGACACATCCAAAGTGTATAAATTGGAAGGAGAAAAATACTTTTGGCTCGGAAAAGAAATCAAGCTTTTTTGAAGCCGCGGTAGCTATAGATACAATATGTTTATGCCAGTTAAGGTTATTCGCAAATGTGACGCCCACAAGGTTAAATGTGTTTTGGATGCATTAAATTGAACGAGATTTTTGGCGCCCCAATCCAATATCAAGTTGAGATCCTGTGAAAGAGATATCTGCATCGCCCTGCGTTTACTTTCCAAGTCGGGTGGAGAGATTGGTTTGAGAACCTGGAAAGGGAAGTGAAGGGTACTATCTATACTATATTTAGGGGGACACATTTTTGTGTCAAAATTTACCTATTCACGGTTATCTCCTTCCTCACCAACACAATCGTCAAAAAGTATAAATGAGAAAGGAGGTCAAGTGGTACATCATTTTAAAGCTCATGACAAGTACTTTATAACCCTAAAATATAAAGTCAATATCTTCATCTACTACAAAATTGCTGTACTTTAAATGTTACCCAAATACCTGATTGGAATGGCCGTATTTCCGAAACTAGAAAGTTAGATGTACTTAATGTGATATTTTCTTAAAGCTCTTTTAAAAATCTTTTAAATGGTAATATCTAGTGATAATATACAGGGTAGGATTAAAAATGTATGTATTTTTAATGAAGCACCCTGTATACTTATATAATCAAAAAAATTCTTTACAAGAGTTAAAACAAAATACCACATTAAGTACATCTATCTCTATTAGTTTCGGAAATATGGCTATCCCAATCAGGTATTTGGGTAATTTTTAAAGTACCGCCATTTTGTAGTAGGTAAAGATATTGACTCTCTATTTTAGGGTTATAAAGTACTCTTCAGAAGCTTTAAAATGGTGTACCACTTGACCCTTTTTCCCGTTTAAACTTTTTGACGTTTGTGTTGGTGAGAAAAGGGGATAACCGTAAATAAGTAAATAAAAATGTAAGCATTTTAGGATTTTTTATAAGTGTACAAATTACCAAATTATGGGGGTGGCTTTTTTTTATTTTTTTCTTTCGCCCTTTCGGGGTCATCCCACCCAGGTCCGACGACCGCCCCCTAGGTGGTGCACTGCAGCCTGAAGGCTTATTGTACCCCTACTCCTTCCCATTCACACACCATTCATTCCATAACTTGGATGGTTGCTTCTCGGTCCGTTCGTTTACCCCCGAGCAGAACACCGCGTGCCGTTGCCTAAAACCGACAACGCCGGTCACCCATCCAAGTTATGGGCGCGCACTTTACTGCTTAACTCCGGAGATCGATGCTACCGATACAACCGGAGCAGCCACAAGCGCGCCTTGGGGGTGGCTTGTTTTAATTAGAATGCACTGTATATGGCCGTATAAATATTCGTGGCAGACTCGTCAAAATGAATCCCCTAAAAAGGTTTTAAAAGTGTTATTATTATAAAGTGAATTTCATTACTGGCCCGGGGGCTATTAGGTTTAGCTGAACTTAACTGATGGTTGGACCGGCCTATTTAAAATATATTGCTGTCAGTTTTGGTATTTACGTGACAAACAATATATTTTAAATGGGTTGGTTTAAGTTAAAATATTCCTCAACTAAACTCGCAATTGTAAAACCGGGCCTAAATTATTCTTTCCATCAGGTAAATAGATGGGTAAAGGTCGCTTCCTATTCGGATGTCATACTTTACAGTAGATTTTTATAAAGACTGAGTATCGAAATAACATTCGTCACTACACTGCCGTGATTAGCAGAAACGCGGTATCTGCACTTCTGGTCAATTTTTGTTTTTTTACATCAATAAGTTTAAAATTACATTATTTTCTTGCCAAATTAGTAAAAACGCCCTATCGTACGTAGAAACTCTAAAGCGCAATATCTAAAACAAAAATCAAAATGTAGTTTAATATTAATCAAGTCAGGATAAACGCCATATCTACTGGCTGTTTAAAAAAATACAGCATCTTAATTGCAAGAAATCCATTTTTGCTAGGCAGACATCAGCTGCGACGTTTTGAAAATAAATGATGCAGTATGAATAAGGTTTTAGAAAATCGTTTGGTACGGCTGGACAATTTACTTTAAATACGATTTACTCACTGATCTCGATGGATAGCTAATGCTTGTTACCTGCGCGAAACAAAAGATACAATTCATGGGCGAAAAAATGAGTTTGTGCGCAAGCATATCTTAGGGGAACGCGCCTGGCGCCAAACGAAGTATCGGGCAGAATCATGTGAATTTATCACCGCTTTTCTGTTTGAGGGACGTTAAGGCAGTACCGTCTTTAAATAAATTTAAAAAATACAGTTACATCTAAAACGTCTAATACGCTATACCGGGTGATGCATCGTCGGGCGGGACATAGGAAATCGCATGTAATTTTTAATGGGGTCAATTATTGGCTCCCCTAATTATTTAAGAGAAAAATTCTATTAAAGTTTATTGAAGAGCATGCAAATCTACGTACATGGTAAAAACTTTAGATTTTTTGGTTAACCCGTTTGCTAGTTAGATGCTAATATATTTTTAAACAGTTAGCATGACATAACGTTGTCATTTTGAAATTTAGTGCTTATTATCAAAAAATCGTCCAGTGAAAAGATTAAAGTTGTATTTATACAAACGAATTAAGTTAAGTTAAACTAAACTAGAGTATCAAATTTCAAGAACTTATGACATTTATAATATTTACATGCTTCAATAAATTATTAATATTATTACAATAATTAATATGTTGGAAATAAACTTAAGATTTAAGAAAATTTTCAATAGTCCTGCACTGACTGCTAGACAATAACCCAGACGTTCATAAAGTTGTCTTCTTACATTAGCTAACTAGTAAATTGAAATTTTATTGCATTCTACAGAAATAGCATTTTTTAACTCATCTGGATTAGAGTAATTTTTATCCTTGTATATCATGCTTTTTAAATGGCCCCAGAGAAGAAGTCATTTGGCGAAATATCAGGAGATCTGGCTGGCCAATTTATAGTGTGATGTAGGCCAATAACATTTCCATTAAAAGCATTGTGTAAATATTCCCGAACAGCCAGGGTATTATGTGCCGGGCAGCCATCCATTTGGTACCAAATTTCCTGATTTTCCCTGGATACATCATTTAAAGCGGGTAAAATTAGTTCTTCGAGTAGTTCCAAATAAAATTTTTGCATTTAAATTTTGATTTGAAAAAATGGTCCAATAATATGTTGTTCGAAAATCCCCGCCCAAACATTTACTCTCTGTGGCTATCCCAATCAGGTATTTGGGTAATTTTTAAAGCACCATCATTTTGTGGTAGGTGAAGATATTGACTTTATATTCTAGGGTTATAAAGTACTCGTCAGAAGCTTTAAAATGATGTATCACTTGACCCCTTTTCCCATTTAAAATTTTTAACGTTTGTGTTGGTGAGGGAGGGAATAACCGTGAATAAGTAAATAAAAATTGACGTATTTTAGGATTTTTTTATAGGTGTACAAATTACCAAATTATGGGGGTGGCCCGGGACTATTAGGTTTAGCTGAACTTAACTGATGGTTGGACCGGCCTAATTAAAATATATTGCTGTCAGTTTTGATATTTACTTGACAACCAATATATTTTAAATGGGTTGGTTTGAGTTAAAATATTCCTAAACTAATCTCGCAATTGTAAAACCGGGCGTAATATTATTCCTTTTATCAGGTAAATAGATGGGTGAAGGTCGCTTCCTATTCGGATCTCATGACTTAGATTAGAAGTAGATTTTTATAAAGAATGAATATCAAAATATCATTGGACACTACAGGCATGAAAAATTACCTTTTTGTACGACCGGGCGTAAAATACAATTTTACGCCCCGTTTGAGAGCGTAAAATTGCACTTTTACGCCCTAGGGCAAAAAGTATCAAAAACGCCCGCCTATATAAATTTATAAAACAATAATAAAATTAAATAATGTGGTGGCGAGCAGTGGTGCAGTGGCTAGCGTGTCGGCCTCTCACCGCGGCGATCTGGGTTCGGATCTCGGAGTCGGACATCGGACTTTTCATTGCTCGTCACCTCACAGTTGGCAATGGCAAACCACTGTGTAGTATTCTGCCAATTTTGGTAGTAGTTATTTAAAAATAACGACCGTGGTGGCACTACCGCGTTGTCTAAAAGGTGCTGTAAAATGCAAACAAATAAACTGCATGTTTCAGTGCTTGGATAACGTTAACGGAACACGACAATAATGGGTTAAACATTCAGTAACCCGGCACTCACGGTACACTGGTATTTAGGCATAAGCCTTCGTGAGATGTCATAAAGATTAAAAAAAGTAAATAATGCCCCATGTTTTTTGGTAAAACAACCAGTTATTAATGTCAACATAAGTTAAAGGTGTACTGATTACAATTTGAAACATTAAAAGCTGGGAAATTTTCTCCTAACTACAGAGAATGCTTGTATATTAATTTCAGTCTTACAAAAATATGGTTTGAACCTCTGGCGTAAAGCACTTTTACGCCCACAGCTAATTGTTGCCCTCGCAAAGCTCGGGCAACAACTTTCAGGCAATGCTATTTTACGCCCTTGGTACAAAAATAATAACTATGTTTTTTAGAAATAACCTTGCAGAATGCCTTAATGACGTCCCAGAATCCACCCAATATCCGTTTTCTGAAAATATGCCAGGAGTAGTATATGATGCCGATGCACAGTGTAAGTTCTCAATACCTGCCAGTCAAGGAGTGTGTTCCGGAATCAAAGAGAAAATTTGCGACCAGCTTATTTGTAAGATGAATAAAAAAGAATGTGTTGGAAAAAATGAACAGCCTGCTGATGGTACCAAATGCGGTGAAAATAAGGTAAAACAGTATTTAATCAATTTTTAAAATATATAAAATATACTGGGAGTTTTCTAACAACGGTACGAAACTAAAGGGATGTGCTTTTTATGCCTTTTATACAAAAAGTTTCTATAAGCATAAAATGTCCGGACTTTAGCTAGAAAGCCAGTATAAGGCTACCTGTATGTATTTGACCACACCTAAGATTTTGTGCAGTAAAGCTCCTATACCTACCATACATGGTATGGGGATTTACTAATCCCAAGTTGATGGTTTGATACACTCCTACAAATTTTGAAGAACAAAAGAACTCACCTTCTTTTTTCCTTATTTTTATTGCCTTTAGTACCCCAATCCTCACAATTTTGGTATTCCAATATTGTTTTCACATTTCGGTATGTGACTACTGGAAAGGCCGGTATTCGAATACTCAAAAAAATATTCATCGAATACTTCAAAACTATTAAAACGAATACACACTCCCGAATACTAACCAAAAAGTATTCTGCCGAATACCGAATACCAAACACACAAATGTATTCGAATACTGCAAAATGCATTCTGAATATTATTCAGAATACTGAGTATTCGAATACGACCCAACTCTGATGTATGGTGGATAAAGAAGCTTCACTGCACAAAATCTCAGGTCTGGTCAAATACATAAAGGTAGCCTTACACTGGCTCTCTAGCTACTTGCTTTAATTCTGAGATACAAGATGTTAAATTATTTTTAGTGGTGTTTCCGAAAGAAATGCATTGAAATGGGCGCCAGACCAGAAGCTGTCAACGGTGGTTGGGGCGATTGGGGACCGTGGTCCACCTGCTCTCGAAGCTGCGGAGGTGGAGTCTCAGTTTCAGAGAGGGAATGCAATAATCCAGTTCCTGCAAACAGGGGAAGATTTTGCTTGGGCGAGAAACGGAACATAAAAATCTGCAATACTGCGGTACGAACGCACAATGCAGCTAGTCGAACTTGTCCATATTTTAAATGCTTAGAACTTTGATTTTTCTTAACTTAAAGAAAATGATTAGGAAATCAGAATTGTAAAGTAAATTATTTATTTTTTTATATACCGAGATTACACTAAACAATTTTATTAAAAGAAAATATAGACATTACTTATTTATGTATATTAAAACACCAATAAAAAGGTCTCTTAGAGAGCTTTACAAAAATACTACATTTTATATATCTATCCTTAATAGTTTTGGAAATGTGACTATTTAAATCTGAAAAATAATAGATATAGATATTTAAGCATAGGTCTAAGCAAAGAATACAAAAATAAAAGCTCACAAGTGATATTTCAGCGTACCCTGAAATTTTAGTACTTACCCTGACCACCAGATAGCGAAAGTAGTCCAATCGACCAATAGAAACTAGGCATGGGCATCGACCAATTTTCTGATTGGTACGGTGCCAAACGCATTTAACTTTCGCTATCTGGTGGTCAGGGTAGGTACTAGAATTTCAGGGTACGTTAAAATCTCACTTATGAGCTTCTATGGATATGTATTCTTTGGTCTAATCTTAGTGCCGGCCGTAGGTAGGTGTAGTAAAACTTATACCTATTTTTTTCAGATTTAAATGGTAAACATTCATATTCCCGGAAGTATTTAAGATGTATATAACAATAAAATTGTGCTATTTTTATAAAGGTATTTAAAAAACTTTTTAATGGTGGTATAATAGGTGGTCCATCAAAAAATAAGTAAGTTATGTCATAGAGTAAGGAAATTATAAGAGTTATCATGGAATAGCCGATTTAAGGACAGGTCATGCGAAAACTCCCAATATAATTTTATTCGTTTCTCGTTGAAATACCGCCAGTTAGTCATGTCAGTAAGCTTACGTGTCTCCCCACCGCTGATGTTACACGAGGCGAGGCTTCGACCGACGCATTTAAAGTGTAAACTGGAAAAATAACAAGCCTGCCGCCAAGCCTGCCGCAAAAGCGGTACGAAACTTTTAGCATGCCATGGTTTCTCTTATCCGTAGGTATGTTACTTTATGGTTATGTTTATAATTTCTTTTATAAAAATAGTTCTGTGTAATCTTATAACAGAAAAATAAACTTGATAATTCACTCTTCAACTGGTTTTTGAATTATTTCCTTTAGTTAAGAGATAACAAGGTAACAGGCATTTATAATGTGGACAAGTTTGACTGACCACAATGTACCATCATGCAAAAAAATGAGACATTAAAATCAAAGTAAAAATGTGTCTCCTGGCCTATAAGAAAACATATTTTTTAAACTTTTTAACGTGGCTGTCACATAGACCAGAAGATAAATTTAGATTTCGTTGTCCCAGTTTTTTTTGGGAACGATAGTACATTGATTTCACAATTTGATAAATTATTACTTACTTAGTTTACTTTACTGACCCAGTGGTGTAAATAATTTTATTTTCTGAGAAGGGGTTATAAAAAAACTCATTACCTTTAAAATACATGCTTACTGATTCTTTTCTAATTACAAAAAGAAAAAAAAGGTATCCAACTTCCAGACGCTACTTCACAATCTTCACGTGAAAGAACGCTTAAAGCATTTTTTACCCTTTTCGGGGGATGGGGTTACTACCCCTTTACCCTTATCTACGATAGTGCACTGACTATTGCTTTTAATTACTGTACTAAAACAGAAGCTGTTTTTATCATTTTTATCCTAAAATTTTTTAATAGCCATGTCCTGATGACTCTTTGAATTTTCGGCAACAACAGTGTACAGAACAGAATTCTAAGCCATGGGGTGACGAATATCATACCTGGACTTCAAGTTTCCAGGCAGGTAAGTTTTAATGATTATTTTTTCTGCAAAAAAATGTATACACTCTATTTAACCAAATAACTTCGCCCCTGTACAAGATGCAAAAATAAACTTAAATTAGAAAATGTTTATTCGGATACACTCTTTTTAGTGATAGTTCTAGTTATTATACAAGGTGTCTCAAAAGCATGATTTTTATTGGCAAGTAGATTTTTTTAAATAGAACACCCTACATATTTTAATAAATTTTGCCTCTGTATGAAATTCTACATCAAAAATATATAACACACTATACGTTAATTAGTGCTGGTTGTTGAGATATCAGCAGTATGTTGATATACTCATTAACAAAGAAAAGTGAAGACATAAAGTAATGTTTCGGTTTTAATTATTTTAAAAAAATTCTCTTATTTAGAGTGACAAATAATATAATAACAAGTAATTAATTACCTTTAATTATAAGAACTACTAATAGGTATGTCAGAAATTTAGTTTATTTTCGACACCTGTTTACTGAATTGGATTAAAAAACAACATTACGTTAATTATGATGGGTTTTTAAGTTAGGTTAATAGGTATGTATCTAAAATAAACTAAATAGCTGACCTACTTATTAGTAGTTCTTACAATGTTAGGTAATTAATTGCATTTTATTATATGTTTTGTCGCTCTGACAGTGACAGAGTTATTTAAAAATAATGAGAACAAACATCCCAAGCAGCAAGGTGACGTCTTATTGACGTCTTTTTTGGTCATTTCTGGTCACATTTGGTCAGCAAAGACGTCATAAGATGACGACAAAATGACGATAAATTGACCTCCCTAAGTCACAGACAAAAGACGTCCCGTTAATGACGTCATAATGACGTCTTTAAGATGACGAAAAATTGACGCATAGACTTTTTTATAAAAGCTAAAATGATATGATATTTTATTTGAAAATTGAAATAGGAAAAACTCTTTACTGCTTGCAATTTCCTTGCAAGCAAGTAATGCAAGGTCGCGTCTCTCGGGACACTGTCCAACCTGGAGATGCAGATTTTAACACTAGCCGAAAGTATATCTTTCAAAGCTAATTGAGATCACCAACCGCAGACCGGTCTCGAACTATTTTGGTCTGGTACGGTGTAGGCGATATAAAGCGAAGATGTTGAATAAACGTAGTAGTTTATTGTCCATTACGCCATCTATCGGTAGAGTTTTTTCTTACTTCAATTTTTTAAAATGATTAGTCCTATTTTTCTGTCATATTATTATGATATTTCGGTTGGGTTTTGACACGAATCATATAATGTCACAAATTTTTTCTGGCGGGTTTTCTAAACATGACGTCATTAGATGTTTATAAGATAGTATGACAAAAAAATGACGTCAAAAAGACGTCACTTTAACGACGTCAAAAAACGTCAATTAAATGACGTTAAAATGACGTCATAATTTTAGTCTGATGACGTCACATGACCAAAAATGACTTAAAAATTACGTCATAATGACATCAGCTTGCTGCTTGGGATATTATTTTCTTTCCTAACTTAATGTTAATAAGTATATTAACATACTGCTGATATCTCAAAAACCAGCAATAATTGACGTATAGTGTGTTTTATATTTTTAATGCACAATTTATTATAAAGTCAAAATTTGTTGAAATATATCCCTATATATATATATATATATATATAATATGCCCCTGCTAAAATATAATCTTAACCTAAAATATGATTAACTGTTTTCCGCAAAACCAAACTTTTTCTCGACTAATTAAAATATTACTTGAGACTTATGTGCTTTAAAAGTTACACGTAAACTCCGATTCACGATGCCTCTTCTCATATTTAAAATGAAGTTTTAATTGCTGCAATCAAAAATTCACAAACTGCAAAATTTTTATGTTAGTCACGTTTGATGCCCGGCCGTTTTGTCGGAGAAAATTGCGTCGGAAAATCTCGAAGAAACTTTCCTTAACTCATCACAAATTGGTTAATTTTTCCGCGAAAAGATTTTACGGTTATAGTCACAATAAAGCTTGTTAATGTTTTTGCCTAATAGTTTTATAAAAATAATTAGATCCGCAAAAGAGTGGCTTTCAAAAGTAGGATAAAACTTTATTTATTTTAGTTTTATTTTTTTACGACGAAAAAAATGCAGTTTTTTTAATCGTTAACATGAAAATAAAGTTCTTCATTTTAGTACAATACATAAAGTGTTAAAAAAGTAACTTTTGTTTTAACACTTAGAAGCTTTTTTTTCACACTTTAAGTTAGTGTTTTGTTTTCAATACTACTACTAGAAACATAAATATTAATTTATGCAATGTAACAGTAAACGCGACATCAACTGAACCAAGCAGTCAAGTTACCTTTGATTTCGTCATTATTTCTTCTAGTTTATGTGTCCCTAGTTTTAAATTTTGACAGGTTGCGAATGACTAAGAAACTGAAAAGGAATTTATACTGTTTTAGTATTATTTCTACAAAAAGTAAGGTTATACAATTTTATAAAATTAAATTATAACGGCAAGTTGTTCTTTGTATACTAAATAATTAATTATTTATATCAGTAGTAAAAAAATATTATTTTCTTTCTAAATAATGGGCTAAAAATTCTTAGCACTACCTAAAATATGATCAACTGTTTTCTGCAAAACCAAACTTTTCTCGACTCCTTAAAATATTACTTGGGACTTATGGTGCTTTAAAACTCCGATTCACGATGCCTCTTCTTATATTTAAAATGAAATTTTTAATTGCTGCAATCAAAAATTCACAAACTGCAAAATTTTTATGTTAGTCACGTTTGATGCTCGGCCGTTTTGTCGGAGAAAATTGCGTCGGAAAATCTCGAAGAAACTTTCCTTAACTCATCGCAAATTGGTTAATTTTTCCGCGAAAAGATTTAACGGTTATAGTCACAATAAAGCTTGTTAATGTTTTTGCCTAATAGTTTTATAAAAATAATTAGATCCGCAAAAGAGTGGCTTTCAAAAGTAGGATAAAACTTTATTTATTTTAGTTTTATTTTTCTTACGACCGTTAAAAAAATGCAGTTTTTTTAATCGTTAACATGAAAATAATGTTCTTCATTTTAGTACAATTCAAATTCAAATTCAAATTCAAATTTTATTATATAAGTTTTAAATATACAGTACAATGTTAAGCAATAATACAGATAGACAACAAAATTTAATTATTGGTAACAGCTTAAACATAAAGTAATTTATAAATTAAATCTATCCTATTATATCTATATGGATGAAAGAGGTCAGCTAGACTAGAGAACTATGCCTGTGTTTGACCACTTGTCACCCTTAGGAAGTCAGCAATCTAGGTGTTAATAATAAAATAGTTATAATAATTTGTTGTAATACATTACAAGCTAAATCAAAAACTAAACACTAACGGAGGCGAAGCATATGCGGGACAAGACCATCAACAGGAATGAAAGAGCGGAGTAACGAGAAGAAATTGAATTGCAAAGGAATCATAGATTTTTATTATATTAGTAAAAGTATTGTGATTTTCAAAAACAATTTTTTTGTTAATAACTTATATTTTTAAGTTTCTTTTTACTCTCAGAAAGTTTTTTTAGTGATATTGGCAGCAGGTTATAAAATTTTGGTGCAAAAAACAAAAAATTTCTTTGCAGGTGAGTTTTAGTAAATAATGACGTAACATAAGTTTTATTTTTTACTGATCGAGTTTCATACTGGTGCTCTGGATATGTAAATAAATATTTAGATTTATTAAAGAATAGAAGACAAGAATGGACGTATAGAGCACGCAGGTTAAGAACTCCTGTTTCTTTGTATAGTAATTCTGTGCTGTATCTATTATTTTTAAAATATGATATTTTGAGAATCTTATTTTGGCATATTTTAAGTATGTTTAAAACACTGTCCGTTGATCCACCCCACACCACAATACAGTAGCGTAGAATAGATTCGACTAAGGAGGAATAAACTGTTTTTAGGAGTTTATGTTTTAAGATATTGCGCAGTTGGTAAAATCTGTAGTACAGTTTTCTAATTATTTTAGCTGTTGTTAAGATGTGATCTGTCCAACGAAGGTGTTGGTCTATAATTATACCCAAATATTTAATTTTTTCAACTTTTAGTATATTCGAACATTTACAAAGATTTACGGGCACGGCGCAGGAAGTAGAATGAATTTTAATATTTTCTCTAGTAGGCTGATCATCGGAGGTTATTGAGAAGGTTAAGAATTTAGTTTTAGGGATACTTAAACTAAGTAAACTAGCATTTAACCAGCACTGAACCGTGCCCCTCTCTGTCTCCTCATATACTCCATCCCAGGTATTACCTTGAAAAATTATTGCAGTATCATCCGCGTAAGAGATAACAGTTCCTTTAGTTGGCAAGTTACCAATTTCATTCATATATACAAGAAACAAGAGAGGTCCCAGCACCGTTCCCTGCGGTACGCCAGTTTCTACCACTCTCTCGGAGCTAAATGAACCGTCAATCATAACCTTTTGCACGCGATTACCTAGGTAGAATCTCAGCAAATCAAGGGCCTGACCCCTAATACCAACATCAAATAGGGTTTCTAGCAATAGATCGTGAGAAACAGTATCGAAAGCTTTTGCCAGGTCCATAAATACTGCAATGCATTTTTTATTGTTATTAAGTAGAGAAATAATTTCTTTTGTTAACAAGAAAGTTGCATCTTCTGTATTTTTTCATCTCTAATACCAAACTGGTTATTGTAAAAGAAATTGTTGTTTTCTAAAAAAGTGTTATTCTACTCTTTACACATTTCTCCCATATCTTTGCAATATTACTAATTATCGAAATTGGTCTATAGTTTGAAGGGTCAGTTGGATCACCTCCTTTAAATATCGGTATTATTAAAGCAGTTTTCCAGCTATTGGGAATTTCACCACAAGAAAATGTTAAGTTAAAAATATGCTTTAGGGGAATTAAGAGGAATTCGTGAATATACTTTATAGTTTTAGCGGAAATTTGATCTTCTCCTGGTGCAGAATTATTTTTTAAAGAGGCTATATGTTTTATAAGTTCTTGTTCAGTGACTGGATTAAAGAAGAAAGTCTTTTGGATCTTTTTTTGGTTATATTGGAAGGTTTTCTTGTTTTAGGTATAGACTTTGCCATAACAATACATAAAGTGTTAAAAAAGTAACTTTTGTTTTAACACTTCGAAGCTTTTTTTTCACACTTTAAGTTAGTGTTTTGTTTTCAATACTACTACTAGAAACATAAATATTAATTTATGCAATGTAACAGTAAACGCGACATCAACTGAACCAAGCAGTCAAGTTACCTTTGATTTCGTCATTATTTCTTCTAGTTTATGTGTCCCTAGTTTTAAATTTTGACAGGTTGCGAATGACTAAGAAACTGAAAAGGAATTTATACTGTTTTAGTATTATTTCTACAAAAAGTAAGGTTATACAATTTTATAAAATTAAATTATAACGGCAAGTTGTTCTTTGTATACTAAATAACTAATTATTTATATCAGTAGTAAAAAATATTATTTTCTTTCTAAATAATGGGCTAAAAATTCTTAGCACTA
>JACEGR010011787.1:0-13741 GCA_014170235.1 Listronotus bonariensis | reverse complement strand
CCATAACGGTTTGAGAAAAAGTCTAATTTTGAATGAATTTTTTAATGCCACCAATTTTAACATCATTAATCAGTCAATTTATTTTTCAATTGAAAAGTATATGACTTTGTCAATTAAAAAATGTGTCTTAGTTTTTTTTTGTTTAACTTTGAAATTAATTTTTAAAAAATACAGGATGTCTGACTATATTTTAACTCATTTTAATAGCGAATAACTTTGGAACAAATAAAGTTATCAAGATGCGGTTTTCGCATAAATCCATAGATTTTTAAAAGTTCTCTATAACGTCTTCGCTATTTGGCGGTATCATTACGTCAACTCAAAAACAAAATGGCCGATTTTCGCATGTAGGGCAACTTTTTGTTCTAAAGTTATCCGCGATCAAAATGGATCAAAATATAGTCGGAAACCCAATATTAACTCCTTCTTTTAAAATATCTGGGCAGTGGTGGTAATACTTACCATATTACTAGAATTATTAAATTCTTTACCACAATAAACACATAAATGTAATTTCGAATTGTCTTTAAGACCAGTATGAATTCTTTGGTGTGTTTTTAGGTTATCTAACCTATTAAATGCTTTCCCACATTCAATACACACGTGCCTCTTATCCTGCATAAGATGAGTTTTTGTGTGTCTAGCTAAATGATCCGATCTGTAATAAATGAAATAGTTAAATAAAGAAATATAACAGGTATTTTATACAGATAGATTCATAGAGGGTTGCCGGTAAGGTGAGATCAAAAATGATAGGGGTGATAAAGTGAGCCAAAATAATGTGAGTTTTGCATATAAAAAAGTTCTATCGCGCTTCGTTAGGAAAATATTGACCTTCAAAGTTGGTATGAAAAACTTTTTTCAATTATAACTTTTAAACTCTTGCCACAGTAGCAATATTATTTGGGCTACTAAATAACCTCATAGTAAGGCGCCTTTCCATAGGCAACCGGCTGTTCAGTAAGTCGAAATTATATAAATAAATAAATTATACAGGGTGCGACGCTTTTCATCAAATCGAATTTTAAATCCAGAAATACCAGCTTTTGTATGTAATAAAAATTTAAGTTTTATGATAAAACTATTTAAATGTGGTAAAATTATTTAAAAAAAAAACCGTATTTGTAAGCCCCTTAAACTTTAAGATATAGTTAAAAACTGTTTTTAAGAATTTTACCGTATTTTAAACATTTTCTGGAAAAAATGAAATTTTTTATTACTTACAAAAAGCTGGGTGTCTGGACTTAAAGTGCGATTTTATAAAAAATGGTCCAATACATCGATTTAAATAGGGTATACCTTTTTTGTACAAAAATGATAAAAGAATTAAGCGATCAAAACAAAATGTCGAATTTGTCACCAGTGTTAAGAATGCATTAATTAAATTTCAAAAAATCGCCCTGTATAAGTCCTACCTACTGAACAGCCGTTTACCTATCAAAAGAAGCATTTCTATGAGGTTATTTAGTAGCCCAAATATCATTGCTACTGTGGCAACAATTTATTTACCTAACGAAGCGCGATAGAACTTTTTTTAATCTGAAGTATTAACATTATTTTGACTCACTGTATATTGCAAAAGCCTACATTTTCTTGGGTGATAAATCTACTTTCGTTTAATTTTTATTTTGACTTTTAGTCTTATCATCCTGTAATAAAAGAGAAATTACATATTACAAAGATGTTACTTTATAGTAGGAGAGCTAGTGAACCCTTCGAGTAATGTTAGAATCCGTAAGGCTGGAAATTTGTGTAGTAATGACTCATAGCAAGCTAAGTACGACAATCCTCACCTAGCAGGAATCAGCCGTGCATACCATCACCCTGTATATTTAGGAAAGTTAAAAAAATAAAAAAATAAAAAAAAGCTGTTAGCTTAAATTTTTTTATAATTTAGTTCATTCATAGTAAGGTTTGAAAAAAATTGACAGTCGTTTTCGATGAGCACAAGTACCTGCCAGGCGAACTGAAAGGTGTGGCTGATTTGGATGGTCATATTTCCAAAACTAATAGGGTTAGGTGTACCTAATGTGTGGTTTTCTTAAAGCTCTTTTAAAGACCTTTTTAACGGTGATAATATACAGGGTGGAAAGTTCGGGGCCTGTCCAATTGAACCGTATAGGGATGCATACGCGCGGCACTAAGAGTTTCTCTGTTGGGAACTGCAAGAGGAGGGACTATACTGGATAATTCGTCGGAGCAGAAGCCGTAAAAAAGAGCGATAGATCTCCCACAGCTCGACGATGGGCAAGAGAAGGAAGTCTTTGAGTAAGTAAAGGATCATTAATAAGACGAACAGCCCTTCTTTGAATGGCATCAAGAATGCTGAGGGTTGTAGGGGTGTCATTCCCCAGACATGAGAACAATATTCCAGAGAGGGTCGAATTTGGGACACATACAAAGTGTATAAATTGGAAGGAGAAAAATACTTTTTGGCTCGGAAAAGAAATCCAAGCTTTTTGAAGCCGCGGTGGCTATAGATACAATGTGTTTATGCCAGTTAAGGTTATTCTCAAATGTGACGCCCACAAGGTTAAATGTGTCCCCGCTCTGCAAAACCTGGCCACTCATAAGCAAAGGATGAGTGTTTGATGATTTTTTTCGCGACAGGGAACATGACTGTGTTTTGGATGCATTAAATTGAACGAGATTTTTGGCGCCCCAATTCAATATCAAATTGAGATCCTGTGAAAGAGATATCTGCATCGCCCTGCGTTTGCTTTCCAAGTCGGGTTGAGAGATTGGTTTGGGAACCTGAAAAGTGGAGTGAAGGGTACTATCGTCAGCATAACTATGAATGAGATTGGTTGTGGAAGAAAGAAGGTCGTTGATATGAAGAAGAAACAAAGTTGGTGCTAGTACTGAACCCTGAGGCACTCCAGCATTAATTTTGTGAAAGCTTGAAGAGTGGCCATCAACAATGACTGATATACGTCGATTAGAAAGATAACTGGAGAGCCAAGAGCAGAGTTTGGTTGGAAGACCGTAGGAGGGAAGTTTATTAAGAAGTGCGTCATGCCAGACTTGGTCGAAAGCTTTCGATATATCAAGAGCAACGATCTGGGACTCACCTAGAAACTCAAGAGACTTGTTCCAGTTATGTGAAACGAAGGAAAGAAGATCTGCTGTAGATCTCTTGTGACGAAATCCGTATTGCCTGTCATGTAAAATTTATGTTTTTCTAAATACCTAAGAATTTGCGAGTTAATGGATTTCTCCATTACTTTACAAAGCATTGAGAGAAGTGAAATGGGTCTATAGTTGGATGGAAGAGATTTAGATCCTTTCTTGGGAATAGGCTGGATGTAGAAATAATTTCATCTTCCAAAGTTAGTGGTGAAAAAGAACTGGTACAGAAATTTCTACTAATGTTTTTGGCAAAGGACCAGAAGGATTTGCTGCCATTTGAGCAAGAAAGTACTTTGTTTTTTATACGGTTATCAAAGGAGTCTTTAGCTTCTGAGATTGTTTCGTGGTAGTGGTTTCTTGCTTCAATGCTGGCCTGTCGGTTTTCTGGACTAGGATCCTGTAGAAACTTCTTGTGAGCCTGAACTTTTAAAATTCTAGCTTTGTCACATGTTTTAGTGAACCAAGGTTTGTGTTTAGAGGGTTTGATGGTTTTCTTGGTGTGAGGTACATAGGTTTCAACGCCCAATAGAATTGACTCAGTCAGTTGCTTACAGATTTCGGAAGGATCCTGGGAAGAAAAGCAGATAGTGTCCCAAGGGTACGTGCGAAAAAGTCCCTAAGGCCATCCCAGTCGGCTGAGTTGTAGTGCCATACGGTGCGTGGTGGCATGGATTCATTTACCTCAGGATGTACAGAGTAAGATACAGTAATCAAGCCATGATCTGAGCGACCTAGAGGGGCAGTAACAGATGCTTCGTAAAGTTCAGAGTTAGAAGTAAGAAAAAGATCTAAGGGGTTTGAGCTATAATTTGGCACTCTAGGAAAGTAGGTAGGAGTCCTAATAAGGTTGGTAAGAGAATTACTGACTGCGAAGATTTCGGCTGCTCTGCCTTGAGGGTCAGTTTTTGAAGAGCCTAGCCAGTCCTTATTATGGACATTGAAATCGCCAAGCACGATTACTTCGGCCATTGGAAACTGGGAAATGATACTGTCGATCTTTGTTGAAAGAAAGTCAAAGAATTCGACATAGGAATTGTCAGATGGAGATCGGTACAAACAACAGATAAATATAGTAGAAGACCTAAGGGAAAGTTTGAGCCAAAGGATATCGGGTCTACCCGATTCAAGATTAGAAACTCGAGCACAAGCCAGATCGTTGCGAACGTAAGCACACACGCCCCCATGTGGGCGAAAAGACGAAATAAGTTCGTAGCCTGGGAAGAGAAGGTGGCTGGTTGAAGTTTTAGAACTTATTTGTGTCTCCGTTAGAAACAGTATGTGGGGCTTAGATGACTCAAGGTGATGGTTTATTCTAAATAAATTTTCTTAACAATATTTTGCTTAAATAGGAAAAATAAAGGTAGTTTACTCTTGGAGAAAAATAATGTTTTCAATTTTTTGCAAACCCTGAACACAAAATCCACATTTCCTTTTCGTAAATCATCTTTTACAAGCAAATATTTTAATTAAGAAAGATTTTTTTTTGAAAAACAAACTATATAATTCATTTGTCCTTTTGTAAACCCCATCCGAGGACAGTTTGTATATTATTTTTGCGATTTTGAACCACCCTGTATATCCTAGGGCGCTTTTTATTATAGCTTTTAGTTAGTTAGATTTAAAAAAAAAATGAAGAATAACCTTTTACTTAAGATCATACCCGCTGTCCCTAGCCCCTATAATTTTTTTATTTTTAAAAATATTAAAATAAAATTTGGTACATAGGTGTATCACCCATATGTGCATTATTTTATAGATTCAGTTGTTTTAGAGTATTTCCGGTTTAGACGGAACCTACCTTAAGTTTCTTATTTTAAATGTAAAACCCGGTATAATTTTATTTATTTCAGTAGAAAATGCCATTCCAAATACAGTGACACCAGCTGTTACTTTTTGACATCTACCCTCTAAATATTTTAAATTTTTGATTTATAGTACTAATATTGCGATAAAACTGTAGATTTTGGAACAAGAAGTCACGAAAAAAACAAATACTTTGCTTTAAATTAATAATTAAAAAGGAAATTAGGGCCGTTCCGGCTAAACCGGAAGTAAGAGAAAACAACTGAATTCATAAAATTATGTACATTTCGGTGATATACGTACATAAATTATTGTATTTTAATATTTTAGAATATATATATATTTTTTTATGTTAAACGGTTTTCTTGTACAAAAGGCAAAAAAATAATTCGGTAAGTCCTAGCTAACAGGCACCAATCTTCTCATCACTGTGGAGTATTGATCAGACAAATAATAATCATCAAGATTAATATTTATTATGGGATTGCAAAAAGTTTCATAGAATTAGGTGTTATATAGGGAAGAGTCAGATGTTGCATTTTGACCCAAATTTTCGAACACCTTGTGGAATAATTTAACGTCACATTTTTTTACCAGTGTTTTGTATTTTAAAGCCCCAACTCTTTTTATCATTTCTTTTTTCATTTGTATCAATATCTTTATTCTAAAAGAAAACACAAATTTTTAAAAAGACAATAAAATTTGTGTGGTTATACTTTTCCACTTGTCGAAAATGTTTTACTTTTTATGATAACGATATCTACAAATATAAGTTTGTTAAGTTGGTTGCGTAGTTTTCAAATCAGTGATCAGATTTTTGTTATCTCTTAAGATATACGGGTAAAAAGTGTGATTTCAAAAAATAAACACCCTATATATTATATTACCAACTAAAAACTACTACATTTGATATATTTATCTTTATTAATTTCGGAAATACACCCATCCAAATCTTAAGTTTCCCCAATATTTTTGCAATATAGCCTATAGTACGACCATCCTAATTAAATTGCATTGTTTCCTTTAAAATTTTGTATTTTCTTTTAGAATAGAAATAGCGATATAAATAAAAAATAAAATGTCAAAAAAGATGGGGATTTTAAATCCAATTCACTGGTGAAAAATTGTGACATGAAATTATTCCACAGGGTGTTCGAAAATTTTGGTCAAAATGCAACATTTGGCTCTTTCCTGTATAACACCTAATCTTATAAAACTTTTTACAATTCCCATAATAAATATAATCTTGATGAAAGAAGCTACAACAGGACGAAAAGTTAATTAAAATCTGTCAAAAAACCAAAAATTATTTAATATCGAATTTGATCAACATTTTGTTTGTCCGGTTTTTTTTGACCAGGAGTGTATTTTTTATATATATTGAAATTACCAGTTTTTATCAGCGGCCTTAGGGCTAGTACCTTTACATGTTAGCACTGCAAAATCACTGCTTATTTAAAAATAATCTGTACCTACCGTGAAAACACCATTTCACAAATGGAACACTTATGTTCACCCTCGTCTGTAACTTCTTGGTGAAGTTTTAAATGCCTTATAAGATGTTCACCCCTACTGAATTGCTTGTTACATGTTGTACATACGTAAGGCTTATTAATATGTTGTTGTTCTATGTGTTGCTTTAGTAGCTCTTCAGTAAAGAATGCCTGTTGACAAAAACATATTATTTTAAAACATACTGACATTTTTGTTACCTATACCTAGACTAAACGTCTATAATAAAATAGCCAGGTGTTCATCACTTCTGTCTCACTTTTGTTGCTCGCACACCAAATAAACGACGCGTTTAGACAGCGATAGTTGATTGCCGTCCTTACTTGTATGACGCTTGTTGCTTTTCTACTATTGAATTGATCTCTAACAATAGGTAACGAAATCTATTTTAAAAACATATATTGAGGTTTCAGAAAATAAAAATAATATTTTTTTTAATATCCCAAAAATTTATTAACCTTATTTGATAAAAATTTGCAGTTTTTGTAGAGTTTAAAAGCTTTTTGGGCTCTAACTTGATAAAAAAATAATTTAGTTCAGCAAGTAGAGCATATTTTTGAAAAAAAAAAAACGTTCTCTACTTGCTGCAGTTTATTTTTATATGTACTTTATTTAAAAATGACAAATAAAAATAAAGCTTATGATTTTTTTGTATCATGCTTAGTTTTTGATTGAAAAAATAAAATCCACGTAATTGCTTATCCCTGGACCACCCAAGAAACATAAATGCAGTTTTAAAAACACTTAATTTAGTAAAATTTGTACCTTAAGATGTAAATTTTATTTAATTTAGTATTTGCTGGTATTGTTACATAACTGTAAATGAATATTATAAAAATAATTTTCAAAAGAATATTTTACCTGTTTGTTGTGTGGTTCAATTTATCAGATATTTATTTTTTCTTGAAACCTAAGCAAGATACAAAAAATATTAAAAGACCAAAAAGATTTACTTTAATTTGCAAAAGTTAAAGTAAATATAAAAATTGGACAAATGTACATTGAAGCATTACTGGACTTAGCAAAGCAAATAAGGGCTAAATAAGTCCCTTAGTACTAATAACAACACTGCTAAATTCTATAAAAATCAGATAAGGATAAAATCCGATATTTTTTTAATAGTTTAACACCGTGTATGACGAAAACTATGCATTCTCGGACATATCTCTATATAAACTTTTTCATAGAATTAGCTTAGGTATGCTTCCAATTTTCACCATAACTCAGTGTCGGATCAATGTTGTGCCCTTAAAAGAAGGTCTTCACGTTAAAATTTCTGCTCCTTTCCTTCACTTTGCGCCCCTCCCACCATATATTTACAAATTTCCAACAATTTAAGAACAGCAAAGTTTTACTTTCTTTTCACTTTAAATTTGCGCACCTCCCGATCTGGCGCTAAAGCGGTCGCTTCACGGCTTTACGCTTGATCCGACACTGCCACAATTACACACTCTTTACACAACTCTTTCTATCATGGGTGGCCAACCGGTCGATCGCGATTAGTGGATATTATTTCCAATCCACAGATTACGTGACTGGGCACAGACAAGCCCGGGATAGTCTCGGGAGGTTAGAGTACAAAAAAGGCAAATATATTCAAAAATCAACTTTTATTTTTTAAACGTTCTGATAAAAAAGAAGTTTTCTCTTCAAAACAAAAAAAAAAAAAAACAAACTAATTTAACTATAGAAAAATTAACTTGATACAAACTTTTTTGATAAAGGCATTTTTTGATTAGATACCTTTAAAAATTAAAACAAAACTGTATTTCTGCAACATCGACATACCCTCTTATACACTCTAATTGATCGCATAAAAACATTTGTAATTTGCATAGGTGTAATTTGTAATACAACAAACTTAAGGCAATAAAAACTCTACAAATAATAAAAAGTAAAATATTTAAAATATACTTTAAATCAACATATTTTAATGCAAAATACTAATAACTTGCGTGATGCTTTCTTCAAGTACGACCGCGTAAACCTGACTAAAATTAGCTGGGAAATAAAAATGGCAACTCGATAAATTGACAGGAAAGCTAAGGGCGTTTCGTTTCATGCAATAATAAAAAAATGAAATTTATTTATTAATCCCAAATATTTTGGGACTGTAAAAGGGGCGGGATCCCGGGCTCCGGGATCCCGGTATTATATCCCCTAATCGCGACTATTAGTCCAGTAGATTGTGGCAAGGCAAAAAAATACAAATACATAGAACCCACTGCACAACTGCTGCAAACATTATCTTGTATCATTTTTTAATTGTCAAAGTATTTAATTGCAATAAAAATAAAATATTATTGAGATAGTTGGTAGAAGTTTAATGATTGCTATTTAGTAACAAATTCGCATCAATTTAAAACTTCTTTATGTAAAGAACAAAAATCCTAAGATAAGAATCTTACCTGATCACATCTATCACATTTATGAGTTAACACAGCTCTGTGCAATGTCATATGTCTAGTTAAGTGATTGGCACGAGCAAACTGCGCCTGGCATACGTGACACGTGTGAACCTTAAGTTTTCTTCTTGATGATAGATCATCTAAAGAATTTAAATCTAATTCGTCTCCTGGCTCCAATTTTTCAAGACCCGACTCTAATGATTCCCCATTATTTTGGTAGTTTTCATTATTTGTATCTACAACAGATTTATAAGTGATTTTTACATTGCTTTATTAAAATATAATAAATAGGTTTAAATGTTAAGTTTATTATTAGCGGGACAATAAATGCTTTAATGGTTGAAGGAACTACAAACTAAAGCATAAAATGCATGGTCAATTCTATTTATACACGAAATATTTTCGCCCCTGTACAAGATACGAAAATAAATTTAGGATAAAAAAATGTTTATTTAAATACACTTATTTTATTGGCAGTACGAGTTAATGTAGAATGTATTCCAAAAACAGAATTTTCATTCTCAAGTGGTTTTTTTTAATGAAACACCCTGTATATTTAAACAAATTGTAACTCTTACTAAATTCTACATATACACATTAACGGTTAAAAGTGAAGAAAGAGAATATTATTTTGATTGTATTTTTAAATAATTTAAAGTGACAAATAATGTGGTAACATGCAATTAACTACCTTTCTTTGTAAGAACTTCTTATAGGTAGGTAAGCTATTTAGTTTATTTTGAATACATTTTTACTTACTTAACCTAAAAACAAGCGTGTTGCTGTTTTTTTATATAATTTAATAAAGAGTCAATATTTGTTTAAATATATTTCTTATTGTGGTAACTAGGTTTACTGAGTTTTTAAACCAATAAAAAACTCATTTTTGTTCAGACTTTTTTCTTAATTTAAAGTTCCCGAAATACTAAAAACATATTATTAACACCAATAAAAATTACCTCCATTTTCTATACTATTCGCATTTTCATTATTAATTGCCTTCCCATCGGCTTCAGTCTTTTCACAGTCGCTGTCTACGTCAGACATACCATGCTCTACTTGCATATGATGAACATAACTCTTTTTATATTTAAATGTACGATCACAGAATTCACATTCTCTAGTCTGAAAGAAAACATATAAAGATTAAACGTTAGAAAATGTGTAGCATACAGAAAACTTAGTGTTACATTATTTTTCCATAAAGAATATGTTTTGGGAATAGTTTTTATACAAAAAAAAACATAAAAACACTGACGTATACAATATGCATTTGACATTATACCACAAGGATTCTTTTTCTAAAAAATAGTAAAGAATTGACCCTATATTATGTAACTTTTTCTTTTCTAGTATAACCATTTACATTAAAACATACAGAAATTTTCAAAATAAAAATTAAACAAAGGTATTGTATAAAAAATATATCTTGCATTTTTTTATTAGTAGATAATTTCTGGATTAAGAAACTTAAAAATAATCATACCGTTGGTACATTCGTTACGTTTGTTACATACCTTTTTATCCCCTTTGTTTTTATTCTTTCCACTGATTATTCCATGCGAACGGAGATGCCTATTAAGGTGACTGTTTTTCGTGAATGACTTATCACAATGCTAAAATATAAATTCCCATATTATCATTTTTGCGGTTTTAATTGAAAACCTAATAGTCCGGGAGGTAGCAACGTCGGGAAAACAATAATTTTAGATTGCCTGATTTTTTGATATGTTGTTCTTCCTCCGCTTTCGGGTAGATCCTCGGCTGCCTGGCTGGCGGTAGCAGTTGCGTTGCGTGGCATTTAGAGTTGTGAGTAATATGTCAAAAAATGCAGACCTTGGTCATATATTATCGTTCCAAATTTCATCAAAATATACCGAACGGTTCAGAAGTTAGAAGGGGGCGACTATATAACTAGCAATGATAAAGTGTCTGGCATAAAAAAATATGTTTGGTAAACTTATCTTAAGACAAGAAATTAAAAATTAGGTTTCTTAAAATGTTTTCACAACCTTGGATTATTACCTTGTACAGGTAGGATGCGAACTAATAAACGCAACCACCACCGCCAGCCGGACAGCCCAGGGCCTATCCAGAAAAGGAAGAACAAAAATATCAGTTAACCTTAAATTATTTTTGAAAGCGTTGATACCTCCTATATTATAAGGATTAACACTCTAAAAGATAAGCATCTAATTCTAAAACACCCTGTACACCTGTGACATGACCATATAAGAAGTTTTTTTAATCCATATATCTCAAAAACGGTTGCTTATATCAAATTTTACCAAAGATACCTTTTTTATGTAAAATATATAAAAGAGTAAGAATTTTTATTTAAAAGCTACATAAAAGGCTCATAAAAGTTCTTTTGGTTTTAATTTCTGCAAAATACCGCAGGTGCCCCCTTGAGTTTAAAATGAAAACTAATAGCAGATTCTTATTGTGACAAAACACCTACTATTTACATTATTTATTAAAAACCAAAACTAGACAAAAAAACTAACACCATGTATCTCCGAAATCATCCACTTTTGGACTAAGATAGGTTAGGTTAGATCGTCATATTTTAACCTCAGTAATGTGTTAGCTTTTCTTTCATATCTTTTATAGAGACCCTGTCTATGGTCTTATGAAATGTTCGAACTTTGTTTTGTAATAAAACAAAAATTAATGGAGAAATCAAAACTATGGTGTTTAACTGTAGCTTATTTTATGCTATTTAGTAGTAGTAAGGAAAACACAATAATAATTTTAAAAAATTAAACCGACTTCAAAAAATTAGTAAAAGTCACTAAAAAGTTAAAAATAATAAAAGAAGTCGGGTAATTGCATATTGCATAAAAGTATTAAATCTTTTGTTTATTTAATTATTAACATTTAGTAATTAAGCACATATGTTATTACCCGACTTCTTTTTTTTATTATTTTTAACTTTTAGTGGCTTTTACTAATTTTTTGAAGTCAGTTTATTTTTTTTAATGACTATTTTTAGCTTTTTAGTTTCTTATTATAACAATTAAATCGGGAAATATTTACTAAAAAACACTACTAGTACCTCTTTTAGCGGTTAACTCCAGCTTTTATCGATTTATAAGCTTTTGACAGCAATGGAGGTTTAATTAAGAAATAATAAAAAAAAAGATTTAACTTACCAGAACTAGCCATGACCCCCACCTATACTATGTTCTTAGTTCCTTATATCGTCTATCAAAAGCCTGTAAATCGATACACAGGGGGCTGCAATAAATCGATACACACGGGCCTGCAGCTAACCGCTTGTAGATTGGTAGAATACATTATATCTGTCAAAAGCTTATAAATCGATACACGCGGGGCTGCAACAAATCGATACACACGGGGCTGCAGCTATCCGCTTGTCTTTTAGTTCGGTAAAAAGGGTTAATTTTACCCCAAGGTTGTCGATTCTGAATGCGCCCTTGACCTTTCCTACGTATGGCAGAGAAAAAAATAGGTCTAGTACCTTTCTCTCTCGCGATCCTGACTTTATTTTTTTATTGGGCCACCGCGGAAGTGCACTCTTCCAAATTAAAAAAAAATTTAATCGGTCCACAAACACCAGAGTAATCGCGTAACATACACACAAAAAAACGCAGCAAATTGAGAACAAGTTGTTGCAAAGTTTTCAATTGTTTTTTTGTGAAGACAAACAAACTTATTTTAGTTTTTGGTAAATAATTTGTGGTCGTAGAAAAAATTGTGCACATTACTTGTGTAAAAATTACTTTCTTACAGTCGTGGGTTTGTCGCACTAGGATAACGCCTCATGCAACATTATTCCCATTCTTGTGAATTTTTTGTCAGTTTCCACACTTAATAATGTAATATACTATTAATTGATACTACAGTGTGTATTTTACTATAATGAAATAGCACACCTTACTGTATAAAATACAGACTGACAAGTAACTGGCATGGCACTTCAAATTTTTTATCAAACTTCTATCGTTCTTATTTGTAACCCTCAAGCTAAAGACCAAATAAACTTTGCAAAGTTCATATTTTTTCCTAAAAAATAGCGAAAAAATCCATAAAGCTTTAATGTAAAATTATTTTTTATCATTCTCAGAAATTAATGAAGACGGGGTTTAAATATAAGAAAATCACTACTTACAAGATTTTATATTAAATTATTATGTTGTAACTAAAAATAATACTCCAAAAAAGCAGGACACAAACACATCACATTTTTATGCAAAACTGCACCCTGGTGTAGAGTAAAAAAAAAAAACAATATGTGAATGACTGTTACAGAATTGTAAAAAGCTATAGCTTATCAGCCTAAATAACAAAAAATGTATGAAAATAATAGAAATGATTCATCTGTCAAGCGGATCACAATGGTTAAAATAAAACAATGAAAAATTAATTTTGTTAACAATATTTAAATGGAGTCATTTTAATAAAAGTTAACTTTAACATTTTTATTAGTTTAAACGTATTACATTAAGGGTGTAAAGCAAAAACAGTAATAAACTGTTAAGTCTAAAAAATATTATTTTTTTATTTTATTCCTTTATTTTTATTTGCATTGAAATATTGTCTACTATTTTATATCAATGACTAAAGGTACATCGTTATACTGAATCCGATTCAACCGATCGGATAAAACTTAATACGACAAAAAATTGCGATATACACGTTTCAGATTGAGTGAGGGGGATTGGATTTAACGCCATAAGTCAATCCTGTGTTTCCAGCGATTTGAATTGAGTTCAGTCCGATCGGGGGTTATATTTTTACGATGTTCACGGTTTTGGAAAAGGTTTAAAAAATTTTAAGTTCGTATTAGCCTAAATTGCGGAAAAAATCTTATTATGAGAGACCAAACAAATATTGGGACAGGCCACAGAATGATAGATCATTCA
>JACEGR010011786.1:0-13741 GCA_014170235.1 Listronotus bonariensis | reverse complement strand
AAATTTCAGTACAAGCCATTTAAATGAATTAAAGTATAAAACACGTGTCTTCGTTTTTATACCTTTATTAACAATGGAACGTAACTATGGTTACAACAACGACAAGATCTACTCTTGTCAATGTCTCGAAGTTTACAACACAAAAGTCGAATTTATACTGACTGATCGGAGGTTTCCCGTCGCGCTTTATAGTATAGTGGAAGAGTAAAGAATGATCTAGAATCTTTGAGAAATATCGTGAAAATTCCATAGTACAGGATGGCATAAAGGTTCTCAATGGATAATTCGGACGTTTTCGGAAACCTTCGAAACTGATGAAAAACTTGGAAAATCTAAGGTAAATTATTCAAATAATGTATCAGACTAAATTAAAAGGTCCTAACTGTATACAATTCTATAAACTAACACTTATTTTTAATGTCCGTAACATTGCCCCCTCCCAAGTTTTGATCGTCTCGATCAAGTATCTTCACGGTCTTAATAGCGGCTTAGCATTTTTAGATGTACTTCTTTCAATATGCCGTGTCACCACTTTACATGATTTTTGTAGTTTCGGTGAACCCCCTTGATTCTTCTCGTATTGTATAACGAAACGTCTTCACCTTCTTCTGAGTCTTCAAACCTTGCTTGAATAATGCTTTCTGAACTTGGCGGTAATGTGACATCTTCTGCAAGTACCACTTCTCGAATTGTTGTTTCATTACTTTTTGGAAATCTCACCACAATTTCCTCATTGTTAGTTCTCAGTACCCGTTGTGGAAGGTCTAGTACAAACTTCTGATTTTTCATAATGTCAAGGCCGAGAATAACTTTGTCCATTATATCGGCAACAAACACAACGTGTGTAAATGTTGTTGTTCCTAGGGTAATTCTAGCTTCGTGTATGCCTTGAACTGGTATGACTTCACCATTGGCAGTTTCCAAAATTTAATTCTTCTCAGGTCGGAATATTTTGCAGTGGGATATGATGTTTGGCCTCACGATGGTATGTGTAGAACCAGTATCTAGTACCATCTCACATTCTCGACCGCATAGATTTCCAGGTACTACCAAGCTGGAGCCATTGTTCTATAACCGGGATACCCTAATTGTTGTTGTTAATGGTTCTTGGTAACACTTAGCCAGGTCTCGCCCTTGAACTGGGAGTCTTCTGCACTACAGGAAGAGGCCTGAAAACTGGAGCAATTTCTCTGTATATGCCCCTCTTTACCACACTTCCAACAACAAATGATATTTCTTCTTCTAAATGTAATTCTGTTGTCTTTTTCAGTTTGTTGATTACGTATGATTTCTTGCAACTCCTATATCACTCTGGTCAAATTATTATTTGGATTGCCATCTTTTGGTGAATAATTTGTTCTTCCAAGTCTTGCCTGAGTTCTGGATGTCCGCTTTGCTGTTTCCAGCTGAAGTGCGTAAGCAAGAGCTTCAGAAATTTTCTTAAGCTTGGCCATTCTTAATGCTTGACTCATATCTGGATCACGTAGACCTTCAATAAAACTGCCAACAGCTAGTTCTTGTTTTATTTCTTCCGGGTAGGCTGGATATGATAGGTTAATTAGATGTACAATATCTGCTTCATACTCCTGGAGACTTTCGTTGTATTTCTGTCTTCGTCCATGGAGCTGCGCCCTATAGACTTCTTGTAGATGGGTTTCGCCGTACCTCATCTCCAGAAACATGACAATCGATTCATAATCGGATAACTTTTCTTCGGGAATGTTTCTTAACACCTCCATGGCTTTTCCTCGAAGAGCAAGTACAAGAGCTCGTGCTCTTTCTGTTGGGCTCCAGTTGTTGCCGTTTGCAGCTGCTTCAAATTGTCTAAGGTACGTAACCCACGGTACCTTTCCATCAAAAGTTGGTGGTTTCATAACAGTTGTTGGAGTACCACATCCTGAGACTACACCTGTACTGGCAATATTTTTAATTTGCTGCTGTAATTGTTGAACTTCCTGTTGCATTTGCTCTTTGACTTGTTGAACTTGATCTTGGACTAGTTGCACTTGACTATGAACCCATTGTACAGTCTGCTGCATTTGTTCTTCCACTTCTTTAACATCCTCTTTGGTAAGTTTTAACTCAAGCAACATCATTTCATCTTGACCGTTATAAAATTCCCCTTTTAGATTTTCTCTGATATTCACCATCATCTCTTTTAATTCTTGCTTCATTTCTTCTTGACTGGTTCGAATTTCAAGCTTTATTTCTTCTAAACTGGACTTCATTTCGTTTTTAAAGTCTTCTTGTTTTTCTATCATTAGTTTCATAAGTGCACATATTTCCTCCATAGCTTCAGTCTGCTCTCTTGCTCCTACTGGCATCCAATCTTCGTAACCACTTCGGCTTCCTCGGGTAATCTCGTTCCGCTTCACTTTCTTCGGGTGACTTCGTTCCGCTTCCGACACCAAATGTTCCAAAACACCTCGTATAAAAACACGTGTCTTCGTTTTTATACCTTTATTAACAATGGAACGTAACTATGGTTACAACAACGACAAAATCTACTCTTGTCAATGTCTCGAAGTTTACAACACAAAAGTCGAATTTATACTGACTGATCGGAGGTTTCCCGTCGCGCTTTTATAGTATGGTGGAAGAGTAAAGAATGATCTAGAATCTTCGAGAAATATCGTGAAAATTCCATAGTACAGGATGGCATAAAGGTTCTCAATGGATAATTCGGACGTTTTCGGAAACCTTCGAAACTGATGAAAAAACTTGGAAAATCTAAGGTAAATTATTCAAATAATGTATCAGACTAAATTAAAAGGTCCTAACTGTATACAATTCTATAAACTAACACTTATTTTTAATGTCCGTAACAATATGTACATAATTTCACAGGCAACCAAAAACCCATAAAGCATACGACGCTTTTTTCTCAACATGACACCTGTATAAAAGATCCCTGTAGACCTGTGCCGCGCTGCAATTTATGTGTTTTTGGTTGCGCTAGCGTCATTACTTACACGTTTTATTAAGACTCATTTATCATTTATATACCTATATGTATTATTTTTTGATTTTTATACCAATAAACATAGTTCATACTAGAGCCAAACTTAGATATATCATTTTTTGTTTTTTTTTTCTTTATTTTCAGTAGCTTAGAACTGTCGTATAACCACAAAAGCACCGCCATGCTTATGCGAGATTATATTTTTGGGTGCCAACAAAAATAATTATAAAAATAATAATAAATATAATTATGCCAACAAAAAATAATAAAAAAATACTTGTCTTTATTTCGTTATTCTTTTTGTCCTGGCAGGCATACGCGCACCATTAGTTCCGTCAGCGGCCAGCGACGATCAGTGAGAGGGGCGCCACTACCAAGCTTTCTATACCCCGTGTATTGCCGGAAAAAATTTACGCTCAAGGCCAAGAAGAAAAAATATTTTGCGCGTATAGGAATAGATCTGAAAAGCAGACTCCACTGACTCCAGCCCAAAATTCGGCGCTAGCTCACTTGGATGATGTCGGATCAAAAACGTTTATAGAAACAAAGTTGTTTCTTTTAGCAGGGAGAATAGATTAAGCCTTTTTGCCGGTAAAAAGGGTGGAAAATTAGGGTTTCTGCATGCTCTGATTTAGCCATAGTGCGAGAGACGTGGAGTCTACTGGAGTCAATTGGAGTAGCACAAGGGAAAGGCGCTTCTTACGTTTGAAAATCGTTGGTGGGCGAGTTTTTCATTTTTTTTTGTGTTCATTTGGTTGCAGGGGGACATGGCATAAAAAATAGATTATTCGTAATCCTCCAAGTGGTAATGTGATTTTTGGTCTTCCCAAGTCCAATTGAAGAGTGGAAGTAACAAAGGTGACAAGTGCCAAAATTTCAGATTTTTAGATATATCTTTAGAAAGGTGTTATATGCCACTCTTTATGTCCTAACAAAGGCGCTAAGTGCCAATCCTCGAAATAAGTTGTATATACTTATTCAAAGATGGCGCTGCCGTTAAAAGCCTATATCTGTTTCCTTAGAAAGGTGACAAGTGCCATCCGTCATTCCTTGTCAGCAGCATGTTTTATTTCCGCTGTATTTGTCAGTTTACTTTGACACGAGCTGTTTGTTAGTTAATTTAATTTACTATGGAAAACTCTGATAAAAACACACGTAGAAGTAGAGGTAGTGGACGTTTCGGCGAAGAGCAAACACACCTTAAGGAGTCAGGCAAAGCCTATAAATCAAGAAAACACAAGCCAGTACCGGAGAAAATCCCTCCTAGTCAACAGGTTAGTTTTTCATACCTTTCAAAGCTTGAGCAAATAATATATTATTTACTTTTAGGTGTGTTGTAAATGTCAGTTTGCTTGCAAAAATCTTAGTTATCCCTGGCGTAAATCATTATTCGAAAAGTTTTATAAGCAAAATTTGCATGCTCAGGGTTCGTATATAATGAACCTTATACACCTGGTGCCAGTTAAAAGACGTCGACATGGCGATTACGAAAATCCTGAAGACAGTAAGCGTCAAACAACCGTGAATTACACAATTCCAGGAGAAAATGGAGATTTCATGCAAGTGTGTAAGAAAACTCTTATGGATACGTTTGCAGTCACAAGAAAAAAATCGATGGACTTATTTCTAAAAAGAAAGCAGGTGAGACATTTTATAGCGATAAGAGAACATGCCATAAAAAGTCTAAATTTTCTGAAAATGATCGCAACGCTATAAGAGCTCATGTAAACTCAGTGCCTAGAGATGTTGGACATTACACTCGCGCGAAGTCGGAAAAGGAGTATTTAAGCCCAGATCTAAACATAAACAGACTTTTAAAGCATTTAAAAACTTTATCCGGATAGTCCAGTAACTTATAAGTTTTATAGTGCGGTTTTCACTAAAGACTTTCCTAAACTTTCGTTTCGAAGACCTAGAATGGACACATGTCATACTTGCGATAGACTTGATTGTGAAATTCGTGCGAATAGCGAAACAAGTAAAGCAGCGCAAACTAAACTAGATATTCACCATACTAAAGCTCAGAATGCCAGAGATATTTTAAAAGAGGATACGATTCGTTCTCAACAACCAGGTAGTGATTTGTGCTGTCTATCTATGGATCTTGAACAGGTGTTGTTCGTACCAACATTGGTACATTCTGACATGTTCTATCTCTCGCAGCTTTCGTGTTTTAACTTCGGGATTCATGTTGGAGATACAAACCAAGCGAGCATGTTTTTATGGCACGAAGGATTTTCTGGCAGAGGCGCAAACGAGATTGCTTCTTGCCTTCTTCGTTTTTAAATAGTGGATTTACAAATAAAAAGTCCCTAGTTCTTTGGTGCGATAACTGTGGCGGCCAAAATAAAAATAAATTTATTTTGTTTACGTTAATATTTTTGGTTTCCATTGGATTATTTGACTCAATCGAACAAAGATTTCTGGTAAGCGGCCACAGCTTCATGCCTTGTGATAGGGACTTCGCCCTAATTGAAAAGAGAAAAAGAACAATGAAAGCCTATATACCAGAAGATCTCATAGACGTAATTAAGTCAGCGCGGTACAATCCACCGTTCGAGGTAATCGATATGACAAAATTTTGTTTTTGGAATATCAAGGAAACAACCGATTTATATCTTAACACTTCCAAACTACGAATCAGTCAAGCAACTGCAATCCGTATCGAAAAAGAAAATCCAGAGATAGTAAAAATCAAGACTACGTTTTCAGATTTGGTTCCATGGAATAAAGTTAATGTCCTAAAAAAAGGAAAAACTATAAATGACTTAAGAAATACTGAGCTACATGCAATTTTACCAGAAAACAAAATTTCTGAAAACAAAAAAAAGAGTCTGCTTTCTATGATACCATTTTTAAAAGATCCTCTGCATAAAAAATTTTACCATGACCTATTATTGGGGATGGAGAAAGTTACTCAATATGATGCAGGGAGCAGCAAAAACTAAATAAGTTGCTTTTCTAGCGCATTTAAATACGTTTTTTTAGTGTTGGCACTTATCACGTTTCTATTTTTTTTTTGGAAAAAATTCATAATTTTATGATACTTTTTTGTATTACTTATTTTTTGTTCTAATCTAATGTTCCGTATTATTGTTAAACTAAATAGTAAATAAATTTAAAAAATGTTATTTGTAATGTTGTTTTAAAATGTTTTTTTAAATTATACTGAAATTTAAATTTTGGCACTTGTCACCTTTGTTACTTCCACTCTTCAATTGTTAATTTACTTTGTGAAGCGAGAATATATAATATTGTTATGTTTGTCACAAGACGTGGTCCTATTTCTTTTGAAATCAGTATCGATCGTCACAGTATCTTTGCACTGCACAGCATTTTTTCCAATGATATCATATTCCATATCCCAGTAACAGACCAAAGGAAATTAACACTCTGGCACTTGACACTTGACATCTAACTCTCATCCAACAACGATTACCCAGTTACTGTGATTTCATATACCTAATTAAAGGGAAAAATGGTGAGTACCTACCTAATTAATTCTTAATACGTATATTACCTTACCCTACTTTATTTTATTTATAGTAAAATGCACTTGTGCTCTTCTGTCAATATCCTTACAGATTCATAAAGTTTATAATACAATTCTAAATACATTATCTTACATAAAATTATCTTACATAAAATAATCTTTAGTTTCCAGTTATGATTTATTATAGTTAAAATTATTATATTTCCTACTAGGCATAATATTTAACAAAAGTTTTCTTCTTTCTAGGACCAGCCGAGAGAATATAGCGCAAAAAAGAGGAGAAGAAGGAATATTGTAAGTACAAAATTCTTTTATTTTACCTGTTTTTGTATTTCAATTTTATTTGTATATTTTAAACGTTTACCTGTACTTCACAAAAAACCCGTATTGATCATAATCCATTCTTTATTTCGGTGCGTAAAAACAATTTAAACGTTCAAGTACGTCCCTGAATTAAAATATTTTTACTTTTTTATTCTTTGAGTAAACTGAAATTTCTTTTTATTTAATAATTCAAATCTAAAAATATATTTTTATTTATTAATTCACTAGGCATGTTTTTGTAAGAACGTGCGTGAAACCATGAAACAGCTAATATTTTTTTTTTTGCCCTTTGCCCCTAAGTACCCCCTGGATAATATTTTTTCATTTAATTTCCCCTATACTAAGTATATGCAGTCGTGGTCAGATAAATAGCGCACCTACAAAATTTTTATTTCATTTTAATCCTACGCCAATTATAGAATTAATGGCGGATTTGAAAAGCTTTAATCATTTTCCCAGTTCACGTGTTTCGGCGATTTTTTTCTAAAATTTTATAGTGCCCTTTTTTCACGTTAAAAAAAAACAAAACCAAAAGTTTTTTCTGTGTAGATTTATGTAAAAATGGTTAGTACCATTCGAAAGAGGGGCAGAAATTAGTACCATTCGAAAGAGGGGCGAAAATTATGTACTTCCTGAAAATTGCACAACAATTGGGCAAATGATAGTCTAGATATAAAATTTTAAAATTACGGAAAATTACCAATTTTTCACGATTTCTGGAAAAATTCATCATTTTTGCCAATTTTAACACCTCTATTCTCTATTCAGTACAGTATTCACTTTTTATATTAAATTTACCAAGTTTTCAATAAGTTTTTTCCACATTTTAACATGTTTTTATTGTTTTTAAATATTTTTTTTGGATTTGGCCCCCAATCGCCCTTTTGGCCCCGTCGGCAATTGCCGACCTGCCGACCTGTCCAGTCCGACCCTGATACAATCTCACTTATTATAATCAACTCTTACGTTATTATTATTGTTCCAGCATCGAAGGAAAACTAAACATGGCGGACACCACCCGCGAAAAACAGACGTCCTACAAAGGTAAATCAATTTCCTTCAATTTGCTATAGCTCTAAATCCATATTTTGACGAAATAGGTGTAATGTTCATCGAATATAGTGGGGGGATTTTTTAACACCTGTTCAAAAGAAATCCAAAACACCTGGCGAATATTTGTTAAATTATCCACAACTTTTAGGCGTATACCTGTATATTTCAACTTACCACAGATATGTACAGGGGTGGTCCAAATGGGGCACCTTTAATAGGAAACACTAGGCATTTCAGGCGAGATAGGTAATAAAACTTTTTCCAAAAAAATGTAACAATGTATCTTAAAATGGTGCAATTAAATATTTTCTTGAGGATGCCACTGGGTTGCATTCAAAAAGCTGCCCAAACAGTGTTTCTACATATTTAAAATATTTTTGAAAGTCAAAGAAGTTAAGAAAAATTTTTAAAAATATAAAAAATTGAGAAAACTCCCCTATCTATTAGACGGTGTAACATATCAAGCTGCGGTTGTCAGCAATAAAATTTTCTCAGAAATCGAACCCTATGACAGTTTTTACCTATCCTCGCTTAGAAATACCTAGGTGTTTTCTATTGGGGGGAAAAGGTGGCTTACAAAAAATGGCATAGTTGGGGCAGACCACTGACATACTATTAGGTATTTCCAAAGAAACAAGAGTTGCTAGATGAGCGCCTCTGCAATCCTTAATAAATTCCTTTAGGCTACTACGTATTGTGTATGCGCCAATTTGTAGTTCCCTCGAGCAATTAGGGTGAGTAGCACGTGGTGCGAAATTTTATTTTCACTACTAAACCCTTGTTTCTGTGTTTGTTTGAGAAAGCGTATTTTATGGCAACAAAATAACCGGGTAAGTCAATATTCTTAAGAATCAAGTGATGATAGGATTGTAACTCTAACAAAAACCCAAGTTTATTGTTGTTTAGTTCTTGTAGTTTTTTTTATTTTTATTCTTATTTGATGTGTGTCTAAGTAAGGGCAAAAATGACATACGCCACTGTAGGGCAAAAATGGCATAGTATGTCATTTTTTGCCCTCCTTTCTAAGATTTTTGTGATTATAAGTGCTGAATTTTTTGGTTTGATCTGGGATTATGCCACGCGCGACTATCAGAGGAAGACCGAAAGGCAGTCTTGGAGTCAGGATTCTATGATTAATGCCATACAAGCTGTAAAAAACAATGAAATGGGATTGCTTAAAGCATCAAAAAGTATTTAATGTACCCCAGGCTACATTACGAAGGCGTGCGTTAAAAAAAATAAGGAGCTGAACCCAGGAGAGAAACGGCTAGGGAAACATAGAAACCACATTTCCTCCAGAAGTGGAACGACAGTTGGTCGAGCATTTAAAATTTTTAGAATCGCGATTTTTTGGGTTAACTAGAAAAGATGTTTTAGAGTTAGCTTATCAGCTAGCGGAAAAAAATGGTTTTAAACATCAGTTTAATGATAATAAAAAAGCAGCCGGAAAAGATTGGCTTAGAGGTTTCGAAGAAGAAATCCTGACATTTCTTTGAGAAAGCCCGAAGCAATATCCGCGGCGAGCTCAAGCTTTTAACAGACCTCAAGTTGCCGAATTTTCAAAACTTTAGAAGAGGTTGTTAAATACGAGAAGATAAATCCAATAAGAATTTATAACTCAGATGAGATGGATACCTGACATAGTTGGTATCGATATAGTCCACTTGAATCTCCTCCTCATCATCATCGCTGGATAAAGGATCCAGCTCTATTTCCTCTTCGTCTACAAACTCCTCATCTTGCACTAAGTCGTGGAATGGCGGTAAATCGGTGACAACATCTCCGTCGACATCATTAAGCCACGCCGCTATGTCGCCCATTATCTCGTTAATGTTTCGGGCATCCACCGTATCGTCCGAAAATATTGATGAGCCTCTGCTCATTGGTCTTTCCTGGTCTTCAACATTTATGTCTGTGTGATGCTTTCTTGACTGTGTTTCAAAAGAACTGATTTCATAACCAAAAACTCCGCCTTTTTGTTAAGAAAATAAGCCCCGCCCACACATTTCTACAACACACCAATCAGAGCATAGCGTGGGTGCAGAAAACCGCGGGTCCCTCAGACCTCGGCATCATTTCGCATCGAGAGTTAAACATGGAACCAGCAAAAAGAATGGCATCCGCTAAAAAATTCTATCAAATTTTTAAGCGACCGGTCTTAATAGTAAGACCCAATAACCACGCGGTAAGAGGACCACGTGTGGCAGGAACCTGAGGTTAATCACCCCGAAGAAGGACAAGAAAACCAAGCCCTGGCAGCGACTTCGGTGCAAGATGTGACGGCGGCGGTGGCGGCGGCGGAGCCAGCGGCAGCAGCAACCCCTGAAGAACCTCTTCGGGGTATATTGGCGTTGGGACAAGTTGATACGGCAGCCTATATGCGTGGACGGCGACCGAGACCAGCACCATACAGGCCAGCACCTCGTTCGGTGCTTTTATCTCGGGGCGATACACCTCTTCAATAGACAACACTATTACCAAAAAAAAACGGTCCAATCATAGCAGACGCGTCAACAGCTACACCTCAAGCACAAAACAATGTCGGCAAGCTCTGGCTCTTCGTACATGACAAAAACAAGATGTTAGATGCCTTTCATAGCGCCACCAAACAACTTCCGGGCAAACAGTGTTTCCATTTGAACCATAAAAACGTGTTTGTAACGCTGAACTTCTTAAAAAAACACAATTTGGTATACACGTTAGTTACTCAAGCACCAGGAGATTTAATATTTATTCGGGCCGGTATATTTCACCAGGTGATCAATATCAATCATTGTTTCAACGAGGCTATAAACTATGGCACACCGGCGTGGAACGTTCATGCCAACTTTACGCACTTATGCCGGTGTGCAGACAAGAAAATCACCAGTATTTCCAAGAATTGCCAAATGATGGTGGCGACCAAAGTCAAAAGTGTCACAGTGCACGATTGTCCGGTCGACAATTGCGTCGCCCAATTCTATGTCAAGTACAACTTGGAGACTCATATGGTGAAGGTTCATAACCACACATTTTCCTGTGATGTCTGCCAGAAAAAGTACCGTAGTAAACTGAGCTTACAACGTCATCCATGTAAAAACGTAAGTTTTTCTTTTACTAAAAATGATTTTTTGTTTCGCCAAAACCCACCGCCGTTTTTGGTGCGTCAATACTATTTTTTTCTTTTGTTTCAGCCGGCCGATGGGACTGTCCGGGCTACACCGCTACGACGCACATGCAAAGTCTGTGCTGTATCTATTTCGGATTGGTCTGCCCATTGTCGCACCAAGAAGCATCAAAATAATGTATCGGCCCAGCGCGAACGCACCCCAGAGAGCACTCTTGGTGACGAGGCCCCTTTGCTGCAACCTCTTTCGCCAGACAGCATGCCCTTGTCGCAACGCCTCACTGCGCGCGTTGTCTGTCCGAATTGCACGCGCACTTTTGCCAACAGAGGATATTTCAAAAAACATCATTGTCTACAGGAGCCTCGCAGCACTGCGTCCCATGCCACGCGCCCTTGCCCAACCTGTGGGCGCGAATTTTCATCTTGTACTGTGGCACATCATATAAAATTTTGTAATGCATATTCCTGTGACGGCTGTTCAAAGACATTTAGTAATAAGAAAGTTCTTCGGAAACATACGGCCACCTGCGAGCGCTTACAAACTAGTGAGAGCACGGCACAAACATCTACATAATGTGTACTCATAATAATAACATAATTTTTTTCATGCTCGGTATATAATATGTACATAATTTCACAGGCAACCAAAAACCCATAAAGCATACGACGCTTTTTTCTCAACATGACACCTGTATAAAAGATCCCTGTAGACCTGTGCCGCGCTGCAATTTATGTGTTTTTGGTTGCGCTAGCGTCATTACTTACACGTTTTATTAAGACTCATTTATCATTTATATACCTATATGTATTATTTTTTGATTTTTATACCAATAAACATAGTTCATACTAGAGCCAAACTTAGATATATCATTTTTTGTTTTTTTTTCTTTATTTTCAGTAGCTTAGAACTGTCGTATAACCACAAAAAGCACCGCCATGCTTATGCGAGATTATATTTTTGGGTGCCAACAAAAAATAATTATAAAAATAATAATAAATATAATTATGCCAACAAGAAATAATAAAAAATACTTGTCTTTATTTCGTTATTCTTTTTGTCCTGGCAGGCATACGCGCACCATTAGTTCCGTCAGCGACCAGCGACGATCAGTGAGAGGGCGCCACTACCAAGCTTTCTATACCCCGTGTATTGCCGGAAAAAAATTACGCTCAAGGCCAAGAAGAAAAAATATTTTGCGCGTATAGGAATAGATCTGAAAAGCAGACTCCACTGACTCCACTGACTCCAGCCCAAAATTCGGCGCTAGCTCACTTGGATGATGTCGGATCAAAAACGTTTATAGAAACAAAAGTTGTTTCTTTTAGCAGGGAGAATAGATTAAGCCTTTTTGCCGGTAAAAAGGGTGGAAAAGTTAGGGTTTCTGCATGCTCTGATTTAGCCATATGTGCGAGAGACGTGGAGTCTACTGGAGTCAATTGGAGTAGCACAAGGGAAAGGCGCTTCTTACGTTTGAAAATCGTTGGTGGGCGAGTTTTTCATTTTTTTTTGTGTTCATTTTGTTGCAGGTGGACATGGCATAAAAAATAGATTATTCGTAATCCTCCAAGTGGTAATGTGATTTTTGGTCTTCCCAAGTCCGATTGTTCATTTACTTTGTGAAGCGAGAATATATAATATTGTTATGTTTGTCACAAGACGTGGTCCTATTTCTTTTGAAATCAGTATCGATCGTCACAGTATCTTTGCACTGCACAGCATTTTTTCCAATGATATCATATTCCATATCCCAGTAACAGACCAAGGAAATTAACACTTGGCACTTGACACTTGACATCTAACTCTCATCCAACAACGATTACCCAGTTACTGTGATTTCATATACCTAATTAAAGGAAAAATGGTAAGTACCTACCTAATTAATTCTTAATACGTATATTACCTTACCCTACTTATTTTATTTATAGTAAAATGCACTTGTGCTCTTCTGTCAATATCATACAGATTCATAAAGTTTATAATACAATTCTAAATACATTATCTTACATAAAATAATCTTTAGTTTCCAGTTATGATTTATTATAGTTAAAATTATTATATTTCCTACTGAGGCATAATATTTAACAAAAGTTTTTCTTCTTTTAGGACCAGCCGAGAGAATATAGCGCAAAAAAGAGGAGAAGAAGGAATATTGTAAGTACCAAATTCTTTTATTTTACCTGTTTTGTATTTCAATTTTATTTGTATATTTTAAACGTTTACCTGTACTTCGCAAAAAAACCCGTATTGATCATCATCCATTCTTTATTTCGGTGCGTAAAAACAATTTAAACGTTCAAGTACGTCCCTGAATTAAAATATTTTTACTTTTTTTATTCTTTGAGTAAACTTAAATTTCTTTTTATTTATTAATTCAAATCTAAAATATATTTTTATTTATTAATTCACTAGGCATGTTTTGTAAGAACGTGCGTGAAACCATGAAACAGCTAATATTTTTTTGCCCTTTGCCCCTAAGTACGCCCCTGGATAATATTTTTCATTTAATTTCCCTATACTAGTATATACAGTCGTGGTCAGATAAATAGCGCACCTACAAAATTTTATTTTATTTTAATCCTGCGCCAATTATAGAGCAAAAAAACCCGTATTGATCATCATCCATTCTTTATTTCGGTGCGTAAAAACAATTTAAACGTTCAAGTACGTCCCTGAATTAAAATATTTTTACTTTTTTTATTCTTTGAGTAAACTGAAATTTCTTTTTATTTATTAATTCAAATCTAAAATATATTTTTATTTATTAATTCACTAGGCATGTTTTGTAAGAACGTGCGTGAAACC
>JACEGR010011785.1:0-13742 GCA_014170235.1 Listronotus bonariensis | reverse complement strand
GTGTTTTTTAAATACATGCTAATATTTAAGGGGTGATTCTTGAACTCATTTGAAGCAAAAAAGTTCCTATGGTGTGTCCTAAACTGCTTAACTTTTGAGATACAGAGTGTTAAAATTTCCAAACAAAATCTATTTTTAAAATATCCTAACTCTTAACCAATTTTGTTTTAATTTGGCATTATTAATATTAATGGCGTTAAGGGGGTAATTTATCACTAACTTAATAACATTTAGTAAGTCCAGTGGCGTCTCGAGAGGCGACTGAAGGAATATTTCTAACAAAAAAACGGTACGCCACTGACTGACTGTGTAAATGTGTGTAAAATTTTTGTGCTTTCATTAGATTAAGCAAAGAAAATACAGCTCCTAAACCTCCTAATTTTTTCGTATTTTGTTTACTTTAAGAGAAAAAAACTCACTTAATTGCATATTTTTAGACCATATAAGAAGCATCTCTGAATCTTTTTCTTTTAAAAATTAGGTTTTATGGTTTTTATTAGCAACTATGTAACAAAAATAAGAAATACTTATTTAAATAAGGTTTATATCCAGTATAACAGTTTTTACTAAAATAAGTGTTTTCGAAATTTTTGGTTTTTTGAAAACACCCTGCATCTCAAAAGTTAAGACATTTAGGGCATATGTCCATATAAGGTTTTTCTTTAAATGAGTTTAAGAATTACCCCCTTAAATATTAGCATGTATTAAGGAAACACCCTGTATAAAAATAATAAAAAGTAAAAAACTTTAGAAACGTTGCAACCCCTAAACATTTTTTACAACATAGGTTCAGGGGCTTTAATTTAAATTTTCTACATTTTTGAGGTACTTCAAGGGATCAGTTTAAGTCTGGCAGCCTCGTTAAAAACTTATTTTATGATTAGATTATTATAAAACAATTTTGACTGGAAGCCCTAAAACCTGTCTTAAAAAATATTTAGGGGTTGCAACCTTTTCTGAGTAAGTTTTCAACTTTTTATTGTTTTTATATAATTCAAATAAAAATAACTATTTTGTGTTAAATATTTTTTATTTTCCCAGAAAACGAAAACAAAATAAACTATAAAAACACACAACATACATACAAGCATTAAGAGCAAAAGAATTTAGAATTTATAATGTTTTTCTGTTACAATATTTAAAAATATATTTTGAAATTAATCTTAACACAAAACAAAACTATAAAAAAATAACAATCTGTAAGGTAAATGCGTTATCTATAAGACCAAAATGATGTGGAACATCTAAAGGGGCTTTAAAATTTTGGCCTTATTATTGAACCAAATAAAAGCAAAAATTTTTTTTGATGTGATCTAAATGAACTTAAATGCTTTAAAAATAACAAAGCTTTTACAATTTTTTGAAATTAAAGGGCAATAGGAACTATTAAAAATAGTTTATTTAGTTTGATCTTATCTCTATGCTGGGTAAGTTGGAAGAGTAAGTGTTTTCCAAGTTTTCAATAGGAGGTTCTGCTTTTAAATACGCCATAAGTTTTAATTCTAAACAAGTTTTCCAAATAATATTTTTCTCTAAGTTTAAAAATAAAGGTAGTTTTCTCATGTCATATTCGTTAAATTGCGGCTAACTTGTGTACTCGATAATTTATTTAAATTTTGATCAGTGTTTTGTCAGTTTCGGTGTATGCAATTTTTATTAAAAATAATGTTTCCAAGTAATCAAAAATAAAAAGTCTTCCATATGGTTTAACATTTATGGGGGTCACTGTATATTTTTATATTATAATGATAATATCCCCTTTTCACCATATTTAACATTAACGAAAAGTTAAGACTTTTAGGGCATATGGCCACAAGAAGTTTCTTTTTCAAATAAGTCTTATAATCGCCCCTTAAATATTAGCATGTGTTTAAGAAACACCCGGTATAGAATGTACCTAAAGCAAATAAACTTTCTAAAATCCTTTAGAAAAAAAAACTTTAACAGATCTTTGCCGAATTTTTTGTACAGGGGAAGTTAAATCGCATTTTCTCATGTAAAGTAAATTTACGAGTATTTAGTTGTTTCTAAAAATAAAAACAAATCTGTTTTACTTAAAAACATGAATAAAAACATTTCACAAATTAACCAGTAAATAATGGGCCCCATTAAAAAATAGTTTAAAGAAATCTTTTTGTCTTAATTTCAAATAATTTCTTAGGAAACCTAAGGTCATTTTCTGAGTTCGGCGGAAAAAATACAGACGATGGAAATTTCACATTTTAGTTTCGTTTACAATCATGTTTACTATTCTTGCAAAGACCCTGTACAGTTTATAATTTATTTTATAACTTAAAAATGGTAACCGACTTGTCATTAATTTTTTTTTAAGGTTTTTAAAGAACATTTAAGGAAAATCTGCAAAAGAGTTTAATAAATGAAGGTACATAATTTTCTAGCCTGTACCAATGTACCACATAATATATTATTTTTATGAGTATTTTTTTTAAATTTCAGATCTAAAGACAATAATAACTGTTGGTACCATAGTATGTGATTCTGTGGGTGTGAACAATCTTATGTATCTGTAGCGTAGCTAGGCGTAGGCGGTGTAGGCGGTCGCTTATGGTGATATAGGGGTATGGAATGTGATATAGGAAAAATACCGAAATGAAAGATGCGGACGGTCTTGGAGGCCGAAACTTGTAAATCAGTGGCCCCGCAAAACTGTAAACGTGTTAAAAAAATGGACGAAAACCTTTTTTTTCTTCCTCAAATTTTGTTTAGAGGATAAAAGGAGCCTAGCGGGTAACTTCGCCTACGCCTAAAGGGCCTCGCAGGAAAGGTAAGGACCTTTTTTTGCTCCTCAATATTTTTAACACGCTTTTATTAGCTTGGGTTGTAACTATCTATCTATCTATCTATCTATGTAACGGAATCTTTGAGCCTAATTTTTACCAACTTCCAGCGATTCAATTTCTTTGAAACTTTGCACACGTATCAAGGACCGATGACAATGCAATAATTTAAAAACAGTATCCCGTTATCCTGATTAGGACCGCCAGGATAAATAAATTCCTTTACAGATCCTCTGTGTCTCTTGACAAAATGGCGAAGGAATTTTTTAGTGAATAAACTGGAGCATTTATTTTTAAAAACTAATTGATATATCGAACTAAAAATGAAAAATAAATAATAGCTTAAAAAACTAAAAACACGCTTTTATATGCAACCGAACTAAAAATTAGAAAATAATTTTTCATTACAAAGAGTTTGTCACTTCAGAATAAAAGCGTGGGGTGCTTAATATATTAAATGTTATATTTATTCTATTTGCAAATATCTATGAGGGAAAAGTTATGAAAAATAGTAAAATGCACCCCACGCTTTTTACTCTGAAGTGACAAACTCTTTGTAATGAAAAATTATTTTCTAATTTTTAGTTCGGTTGCATATAAAAGCGTGTTTTTTTAGTTTTTTTTAACTATTATTTATTTTTATCATAGAAGGGGCCTCGCCGACACGACTTCGCCTACGCCTAAATTTGGTCACGCAACGCCACTGTTATGTACTTAAATGCCACGGCGTCATCACTTCTGTCTCACTTTCAATTATTCTCCTTTTGTTGCTCGCACACGATGTAAACGACGCGTTTAGACAGCGATAGTTGATTGCCGTCTTTATTTGTATGACGCTCGTGGCATCTTTGTAACTGGTTTTTAGTCTACCATTAAACATTTTAAAATGGCTCTCAACTGCTAGGGGTAAATTCATCTGACCCTTTTATACCAAAGAAAATATTGGAAGGTTTAATTTTGTATAGATTTAATTTTTTTTGGTAATACCTTTCTGGTCAAAAAAAACCGGGCAAACAAAATTTTGTTTTAATTTAGCCTTCAATAAGTTTTTGGGGTTTTGACCGATTTTAATTATCTTTTGGTCCGGTGATAGCTCCTTCCTTCAAGATTATTATTTAATATGTGGATTGCAAAAAGTTTTTAGGATTAAATTTTATACAGGAAAGAGTCTAATGCTGCATATTGAACACACATTTTAGAGTACTCTGTAGAATAATTTACCATCACAATTTTTTACCACCGTATTGAATTTTAAAGTCCCTCTTTTTTCTTAACTTTTTTTATTTATATCGGCATCTCTATTCTAAAAGAAAATACAAATATTTTAAGAAAACAATGCAATTTAATTGTGGTGTTCGTAATATACACTACATTACGAACACATTAGGAAAACTTAATATTTAAATTGTCATATTTCCGAAACTAATTAAGATAACTACATATATCAAATGTAGTATTTTTTAGGTCTTTAAAAGATCTTTTTACTAATAATAGAATATACAGTGTTTTTTTTCTTAATTATACTTTACGTCGCATCTTAAGAGATAACAAAAATTTGATTAGTAATATGGAAACAACGAAACCAATTTAACAAAACTAAAGGAAATTTTTAAATATTTTTTATCATAAAAAAATTAAGGTACTTGTAAAATAATCGACACTCAGCACAAAAAAATCTCATTGTCTTCTTTGAAAATTTAAATTTCCTTTTAGAATAGCAATACTAATATAAATAAAAAAAGGAATATTAAGAAAAGATGGAGCTTTAAAATCTGAGACACTTTTAAATAATTCTGACGTTAAATTTTTCCACAGGGTGTTCGAAAATTTGGGTCAAAATGCAACATTTGCCTCTTCCCTGTATAACAGTAGATATTTTTTTCAATAATTGTAATAGTCATTGTAAAAATGGGGAATCCCGTATACTTAATAAATAAATAAATAAATAAATAAATAAATAAATAAACACCTAAACCTATGAAAACGTTTGCAATCCCCTTAGACCTTAGAGTAAGGCCGGGATAACCCATGCACTGAAGCCGCTCGGCTTATTGTGCTGTTTAGGTGATGTCAGCCAAACGGGACCTAGAGCTTAACGTGGGTTCCGAACCACGGTCCTATGCGCGACAACTTAAGACCTCGTCCCCACCCAGGGGGCACTACTGAACCTACCAGCTGAGTGGGGTCCGCATGTCTACGGTTGCGCAGGACACGGCAAAGTGTGTCCGGCGCCTTGGTCCTTGCTGGCTATTAGCGTCGATACATTTTACACTTTGTCCGTCTTGCTGAGCTCACCACTAAATTTCAGACTTTGGCCGACGGCAGGATTAGAACCCACCTCACGTCGGTTGTGCGCTCAAGGACCTGACGCCTTACCCGTTATGCCAAAAACCTGACTTTTGCAATCCCCTTAATAAATAGTAATCTTGACTGAAACAGCTACAACTGGACCAAAATATAATTATAATGGGTCCAAAAACAAAAAAGTTAGTAAGATTAAATTTAAAGAAAATTTTGTCAGTTTTTTTGTTCCGGAGTGTATTATAATGATAAAAATAAATTACAATTAAATTTTAAAAACATAATAATGCAGGTATAAGATCTTTATTTAAAGTTTGTCTTATGAATAAATAGGTTCTACGAAAAATAATAAAAACTGATGTTTAGGACATGAAAATTTAAACAAAGACCTGCTGCATATTTATCTAAACAAACCCTACAGCAATTGTGTTTTACTTTTTAGAACTTAAAGTAAATAAAATAATAAAAAAAAAGAAATAATTTTTTTCACTTTAATGTTACCTAAAGCTGACAGATGGTTCCGCCCCATGTTGATTTATAAAACCTTGCCTTAAATTTCTTAAAGCAGCAAGGTGGTTATGCAAGTCACTTGATACTGCTGAACAGCCAGAAGCTGGCGTAGGTTCTTGGTGAGGAGTGGCTGGTTCAGACGATGATGTTTGCGGTCTAAACACGTATGAAACAAAACAAATGCATGCAATAAACAAACTGGGAAAGGTCGGTCATTACAGTAGTAATACAGTGATTATTTTAAAAAGGAGGAAAGCTCCCACGATACTGGGTGATATACAATGTGTAAAAAATTATTTAAACACGTAGAGTTATAGGTATTTAATTTTATTATTGAAAAATGCATACTTGGTTAGTAAAAAGAACCGCAACTTTAAAAATATCCTTACCAAATTTAGTATCTCAGGTGTTTTGGACATATGGAATTAATAGTGATTTCGGCACTGTTGCCAGATTACCCAGTTTTGTGCTACGCGTTTTTTCAGTTTTTTTTTAAGAAATGTCTCATTTATTTATATAATATTAAATTGGGAAGATCAAATTTAGTAAGTCTCTAAAATTTCAAAATTCTGTCTTCATTAGTTGCCGAGATATGATACACTACATTTTCATCAAAAAGTAATTCAACTCCAAAATATTTTTAAAACCGCTAAAGCTGTGTTCACAAAATTTAATATTTAGTGGTTTTTCGGCAAATCAATTGATAGCACAAAACTAAAAATTCTGGCAACAATGACAAGATCACTGTTCAGTTCTACTTGCACAGAAACCTTCAAATGTCGAAATTTGTAAACGTAGCTTAAGCGGTTTTAGAGATATTTGAGCGCATCTGATTTTTTTACCTGAAATAAGATGTTGTCATATCTTGACAGCTAGTAAAAATGGAACTTTGAAAATGTATGTATTCATTAAATTTGGCCTGTACAATTTATTGCAATAAAAATAAATGGGATATTCCTTTTAAAAAATTAAAAGATACGTGTGCCACAAAACAGAAAACTCTGGCAACGATGCCGATATTAGCATTATTCTTCAGGCTAGAACCTTCCAGATACCAAATTTGGAAAATGTAGCTTAAGCAGTTTTAAGGATATTTAGGAGTTGCAGTACTTTTTAGTAAACGAGTATATACAATACATTTCAATAAAAAAAAAAAAGTTTTAAAATTACATGTCGCTTCAGGTATTAAAATTTTATTGATCAAACTCACTCTTTGTATATTGCAGCTATAGTAACAATAATTTCTTTTAAACTCTTTTTACAAATGTAACGTAACAAACACTGTTCTTTTTGGAAAGGGTTTAAAACGGATTTTTCTAACCAGATAATTAAAGAATTATACATTTATTTTTTATTTTAATTTTTTAATAGACTTACTGCGAATTCGCACTAGCTCCTTCTTCAGCACTGCTATCAGCCACGCCATCTACTTGTCCATCATCAGTCTCCATGCTGCCTCCCGCCTCTTCCTGTTTAAAACCAATACATAACAAATTTATATTAAGGGGATGCCGTAGCACGTTAAATAAGCTAAAACGCGATTCGCTGCCGTTTTTAAATATTTGTTTGAGAAAAAGTTGTATATTGAAAAGTTTATTAAAATGATCAAAAGATTATCGGAAAGTTGGTAATTTTTACGGTTTTGTTATTTTGGGAAATTTAATGTGTTAATTATTACCATTACCAAAAATCAATTACAGAAAAACTGATGTTCAGATTTTAATGAAAGTTGTATCAACGGAAGAAAAACAATTCTGAATATTTTGGCTAATAAAAATCCGAACTTCAGAGCTTATGATAGGAGTAATTAATAAATAATTAAGAAAAATATGCTATGTGACTGACATGTGGCAACGCCGCCAAAGGTTATGCTGCGCCCAAAAAAGTTTATCGAATACGATATATGTGACATAAAAAATTGATGCCAGTCCAAAACGTTTTTCGGTTACAAGATCCAATGAGTGATAATAAATATCCGCAATAATTAGAAAACGTGTTTTTTTCCGAGTGTTTTTAAATTAACAATTCGACGACAATAATCCGATGTATCAATATTTACGTTAGTTGACTGGTTAGTTGACAGAAACTTACCATGTTTACCCTTAAACTTATATGCTACTTGACCTTGTTTTATAAATTTGTTATAATTTTGTTCAGTAACTGTTTTGCCATTTTAATGAAATTTATTTTTGGTGATATGATAGAGGTGGTTTAGAAATTTTATTAGTAAATAAACAAACATAATTTAAAACCTATAACGTTTTAAAGATGCTTGTGCAGTAGATTTTTAGGTATGATTTCTATTGTTTTTACGCAGCGTTGCCAAATATAAATACCACAGTAGTCAAATTACCTTAAGCACTCTTGTGGTATCGGTAGACTACCTTAAGCAAAATGTCAATCTACATGTAGAAAAAAATTCCACCCTTATTAGCCGTTACTATTAGTTTTAAGTACTTACCAATTAAATTTGAAATTTTCCTATTTAAAATGCACATGATGCATTCATTTTTTAATTTCTAAATCTTAGTTACTTTTTACTATATTGTGAATTGTTTTGATGATTCTTACAGCATATTTCACGTTTTTGAAGGTGCTAGTGTTTTTGTGAAACACAAAAGATTATATTACTCTAGAAAAATTATTATTTTAAGGAAATACGTAAGTAGTCAACAAAAAAGTAAAATTTAAATAGAATAGTTATCAATTTCTGTCATTTTGAGCTGTAAAAATACGTTTAAAATATCATCAAATACTGCTCAAAGAACCATTTTCTGTGATTAAACCTTTTTTCTCCTTATTTTTGCGGTTTGCTCAAAATATTAGAAAAAACAACAATTTATTTTGAAAATTGTATTTTGACGACTCCTACGGCGAACCAGTTCGAGTTACACAAAAAGCACTTTTAAAGAGTTTGAAGTATGCCGTAAGGTCCATCAAACCAATTCACAATATAGTAAAAAATAGCAAAGCATTAGAAATTAAAAAACAAAACATGTTTTACAAGCATTTTAAATGGGGAAACTTCAAATTTATATGGTAAGTACTTAAAATAAATATTAAGAGCAGAATCTTAGCGAAAATTTTTCTTTTTACATGTAGATCGAAATTTTGTTTAAGCACCGCAAAAGAAAATCTTTGTGGAAATGAATCACCCCAACCCGTATCCTGCATCAGATTTTCCTAAAAATGGTTTATCTGCATAATAATATCAAAAATCTTAATAAAGATAGTGACAAGATGAACAAATATTAAGATCTACCTGTATACCCGCTGCACCACCTTCTCTTGCCTCTAAAAGTCCCTGTGCATTTTCCTCAGGGTCTAGCGAATCCTCACCACCAGCGGAGAGGGCAGCACGTGTCATGGGATCACTAAGCATTCGCGACAACACATCTGTCATTCGCTGCATTAGAGTACCTTGAAGTTGGGGTCTTGCTTGGCCTATACCTATAAAGTGTAAAATAGTATAATTTCATTTACCCCGTCTAACAGATATTTTTCCGAAACACCTCGTATAAAAACGCCTTTTGTCGTTTTTATACCTTTCATTGACAATAAAACTATGGTTACAACTGTGGTGGCCTTAGAGCGCCAGATTTCACCTTCCACCTTTGTACATAAAATTTAGGTAGTTGTAAATATATTTCAGTGTCAAAATGACATAAAATACGTTCGTTGTTATCTATATTAGTATGTAAAATAAACGGGTTTTGTGCTGGAAAAATAGACTTTTATTTAGTAATCCAGATATTACACAAACACTACATTGGCGACGAGGATGGGATTAAACGGTTAAATAAGCAAGTTTACCTACTATTTTAGTGAATTTAAAAACAATTAAACATGGGCAAAAATGACGCGGTTCAAACGGCCGTTACAGGTACGAGTGCTACGGGTGTTTTCGCGCCACCGATGGGTACTGTGCGTGAATTCGACCCAAACGTTAATAAATGGGACGTATACAAGAAACAGTTAATTCAATTTTTCATTATAAATAAAATCACTGATGATGATATAAAGCGAGCCATATTGCTAAATAACTTTAGTGAAAATGCGTACAGCATTCTTAGTGATTTATTAGTGCCAGAAGATCCCGAAAAAGTGTTGTATAGTGAAATAATCAGTAAAATAGACCAGCATTTTGGTTTGAAAACTAGCATATGGGGAGAAAGAATGGTATACAGTGCTGAACAGTACCCAGAAGAGACAGTAAATAATTGGGCTGTCCGAGTCCGTCATCTATCTGCAAATTGTCAATTTGGCACATTTCTTAACGAGGCATTAGAGATAGATTTGTATTTGGCATGAAGAAGGGCAGAATTTTCGAAAAACTGCTTCAGGAAGATGCTAAGACACTTACATTTTCCAAAGCGGTAGAAATGGCCCAAGGCATTGAGGCTGCAAAGACTTGTTACGGCAGTACCCTAAATGACGTAGAAATTAAAACTGAGCCACAAATTTATCGTGTTAGTGCAAGTGAAAACCAAAAGTGGAAAGTGCGCGGTGGTGAATCGTCACAGTGTTTTAGCAATAGTACTCAAAGTGGGCCGAGCAGTAGGAGCAGTTTTTCAGAGGCCAGTACGAGTCGACCTCCACGTAGAGACATGGAAGGGAGCAGAAACAGAACAATTTGTCAGGTTTGCGGAAAGCCAGGACACCCCGCTGAATGTCGGTATCGTAATTATACATGCAATATTTGTCAAGAAAAGGGTCATTTATCGAACGTATGCAAAAACTCTCGCTACGCGAATAAAAAAAGGTCCTATTTTATGGAATTTGAACATGAAAATTTTAGAGATAACAACGACAATGGCGATAATTTTTTGCATATGTTTAACTTAGAGACCGTAAATCAAGATTTACCTATTAAACTGAAGGTTAATTTAGAAGGTAGAATTTTAGATATGGAATTAGATAGTGGTAGTGCTGTCACAGCCATATCAAAATATTTTTATAATAAATATTTTTCACATCTTCCACTTCGTTCTGCAAAAACAAAGTTAATCAGTTATTCAGGAGAAAAATAGATCCCGCAGGGACAGTCTCCCTTAACTTTACCTATAACAATAAAACATGCCCTGTTGATGTATTTGTTGTAAACAATGGGGGACCTCCACTTTTGGGTCGAGATTTTATGTATAAATTTAATTTAGGTATACAAGAAATTAAATATGTTACCACTGAAAAAGAAATTATAAAAAAGTTAGAAATAAAGTATAAAGATGTATTTTCAGATGGTATAGGTACTTTTAGTAAAGGAAAAATTGAAATTAAACTTAAGCCAAGTACGCAACCGAAATTTTTTAAACCACGGGCGCTTCCATACGCGCTTAAAGATAAAGTCGAACAAGAATTGGAGAGACTAGTTAAATTAAACATTTTAGTTCCTGTTGATTACAGCAATTGGGGTACACCGATTGTACCTGTGTTAAAGGGTGATGGCACCGTGCGTTTATGTGGTGATTATAAAATAACAATAAATCAGGCAATCGAAGTGGACAGATTTCCGATTCCCCGCATTGAAGATTTGTTTACACAACTTCAGGGGGGCAAACCTTTTCAAAAGTTGATTTATCGCACGCGTACCAACAAGTTTTACTTACCGAAAATTCTAAAATGCTTACAACCATAAGTACTCACAAAGGGTTGTTTTATTACAATCGCTTACCTTTTGGAATATCTATTGGGCCGTCAGCCTTTCAAAGAATAATAGAAAGAGTCTTACAAGGCATATCGGGGGTGGTTTGTTTTCAGGACGATGTGTTAATTACGGGAAAACATTTGGACGAACACGCGTCGCGATTGAATGAGGTATTTTTAAGATTAAAAACATGTGGTTTAAAAATAAAAAAAAGTAAATGTGTATTTTTTCAGGAATCCGTCTCATATTTAGGATATATATTAAATAAAGATGGTCTTAAAAAATCACCAGAAAAAGTAAATGCTATTTTAGATGCACCTTCTCCACAAGATAAAACTCAACTACAATCATTTTTAGGCTTAATTAATTATTATCGTAAATTTATCCCAAACATGGCAACACTGGCGTATCCGTTATATGCGCTTTAAAAATGACACTGTATGGAATTGGTCGAAAGATTGTGAAGAGAGCTTTAAAAATCTTAAACAGTTAATAGCTTCTCCCGATATTTTAGTACATTACAACCCTGAATTAAAATTAAAATTAGCGTGTGATGCTTCACCGTACGGCGTCGGAGCAGTGTTGTCACACGTATTTACAAACGGTATAGAAAAGCCAATTTGTTTTGCCTCCAGAACTCTAAGTGATACAGAAAAAAGTATAGTCAAATTGACAAGGAAGCGGTTAGTTTAGTTTTTGGAGTTACGCGTTTTCACCAGTACCTTTTCGGCCGCAGATTTACGTTAGTAACAGATAGTAAGCCACTATTGGCTATTTTTGGAAACAAAAAGGGTATTCCGCAAATGGCTGCAAACAGGTTACAGCGTTATGCTTGGCTATTATCAGGCTACGTCTACGATATTGAATATGTTAAATCAGAAAAAAATGTTTCAGATTTTTTTCCTGCTTGCCAATAGCTGCAAAACAGCCGGAATCAAATTCTTTTTATTTAGAAAAAGACTTTACATATTTAAATTTTATTGAAAAACAAGAACATAAGTTAGATATTGCTAGTTTACAAAAGGAGACGGCGAACGATAAAATTTTAAAGCATATTTTTAATTTTGTTTTACACGGATGGCCTTCCAAAGTTGAAGAAAAATTTAAAACATATTTTATGCACAAAGACAAATTAACAATAGAAAATAATGTTTTAATGTGGGGACATAGAGTCATTATTCCTCTTTAATGCAACCGTTTTTACTAAAAGAACTGCATAAGGCGCATATGGGAATTGTTAAAACCAAGTCACTTGCGCGTAGCTATGTTTGGTGGCCATCACTTAATAAAGATATAGAGCAATTGTGTAAATCATGTGAATCGTGCTTAAAATATCAAGCTAGTCCCGAATCATGTCCACTAATTCCATGGAAGTTTCCTGAAAACCCGTGGGATAGATTACATTTAGACTTTTTAGGCCCTTTTAATAACAAAACGTATTTATGTGTTACGGATGCATATTCTAAATGGATAGAGGTGTATCTAGTACCGAGTACCGCATCTTCCACCACCATAGATAAGCTTTTTACTCTTTTTCGGAATTTGGTTTACCTACGTGTATAGTGTCAGATAATGGATCTCCATTTTCTTCAAATGAGTTTAAAAATTTTTTGGCCAAATTTGGTATTGAACACAAAACTATAGCCCCTTTTAATCCTAGTACAAACGGATGCGCTGAAAATACAGTTAAAACTGTTAAGAATTTTCTAAAGAAAATTGTGGGGGACAAAGATTTGCCTACTAAATTGCAGGAGTTTTTGTTTGATTATAGAACCACAGCGCACTGTTCAACTGGTGAAAGCCCGGCTAAATTATTATTAGGTCGCTCTGTCAGGACCAGGTTTAATTTAATTAGTCCTCTGAGTGAAAATAATGTCAAAAATAATAGGGATTTAGTAATTTCAAATGTAGAAAATGCTCAAAGGCGCCAAATTAGAAACAGAGGGGGAAGAAGGAAAATACGACTTACTGTCGGACAATTAGTCATTTGTAAGGACTATCGTAAACCAAATCACATAGTTTGGAGCAAGTGCAGAGTCACAAAAAAATTGGTACGTATACGTATTTAGTTAATGTCATCGGTACACCCCTAATATGGAAGCGCCATATTAATCAAATCCGAGAGTGCGGAATAGAAAAAAATAACGACTTTGGCTTTAGTTTAGCTAATAGTATGAATATATCAAAGAATTATGCAAATAGGGAAAGGCCTAGTATACCTACACATAGAGACTCTAGCGAATCAAACTGTAATTTAAGTATAAGGCCTCAGCGTGCTAGAAGGCCACCAGACCGTTTAAATATTGAGTGGTAAGTCAAAGAATATTTTGTCAGAATTAGACCCCAGGGAGTGTGGTGGCCTTAGAGCGCCAGATTTCACCTTCCACCTTTGTACATAAAATTTAGGTAGTTGTAAATATATTTCAGTGTCAAAATGACATAAAATACGTTTGTTGTTATCTATATTAGTATGTAAAATAAACGGGTTT
>JACEGR010011784.1:0-13744 GCA_014170235.1 Listronotus bonariensis | reverse complement strand
TCACGTACAGCCTCGCTACCCCGACAACACGGGCGGCCGCGCTGAAGAATGCATGGACAGGTCCGCCTGCCGATTTCAGAGACTCTTCATATTGTATCCTCTCCCGTTCAACAATTCTTTCAAAACCCTCCCCACGCCAGCACAACCGCTTCCTCCGGCTGGTAATCCAAGCGTCTGCCTGTTTCCAGATCTCCGGGGTACACCCGCCATCATTTGTCCTCAGCAAGTGTTCCCCGATTACCATCACCCTCAGCGTTGTCGAATCCTGTCGCCTGATGGCCTGCTTTTGGCGCTTTTAATCATCTTCATCCGTTCTCCCGACTCTCCACCATAATTCCACTTCACTCGCGCGGACGATTATTTATCAGCAGAATTCGTTCATTCACTGCAGGGTATACGCTCCATCCCAGCAGGTTTCATCCTCCACTCCCGGCTCAACATTTGTCGTCCTCACTGGTCGCAGTCCATAAGCGAAAGCCTTGATCCCATCGTCTCCCATATCTTGCCCACTTCTCCTATAAATCTTCCTTCCTTCCTCTTCCCCATTTCAGCCTTCTCCGTCAAACCACTCGATACCTCTAGCTTCATTTCCTGTCTCGCGTTCCAGAATCCTCCCTTCTCCTAATCCTCCTGATGGTTCTTGCAACCTGTACGTTTCCTCTTTCAGACCCTTCTGTCCCTCCTCTTACGTACACTGGTACGATCTCTGCAGCTGTCCTCATCCTCTCAAATTGCCGCTTCCAGATCACCACCCATTTGCATGTATTCTTTCACCCTAGTCAGTCTGCGGTCGCTTGGGTGACCACCTCTAACACCCCACCATCTCACTGTACCAAACGTGACATCAGCTTTTCACTCATAGCCCCACTGTGTAGCTTAATCCCACGATTCTCCTCACACAACAGTTAGCCACAATCCATTCTAGTAAACCTCTCATTATTACCCTTTCTTCTCAATGCCACCTATTAAAACACCACTGACCAATCAGTGATGCAGCCTACTTCGCCCATGGCTTCCCATCTAGTTATTTTCTCGGTCATATACGTCACGTGTTTCCTCGTATTGTCGAATCGGCTCGGTTCTCTCCGCCCGGTTCATTCTTCTCATTCTGCCCAGTTTTACACCATCTCCCGTAGGGAATATTAACGCCCATTCATCTTGACCATACATTCATTCTAACTCAATTGCCGAGTAATCTGGATCACCTGCTAGTCATCGCTCGTTCTACTCATCCGTTTTTTATAGCAGGGCACTTGGGCAAACTGTCGCCGATGACGCGTTCTTCAAATTAATTTTCCATATTAACACCATCGAAATTGTCTCTCTGGCCATTCTTTCCTTCTTCAGTTCCTCACACTTTCTTTCGCACACGGGTACTCACAACCGCAGTCATATAACATCTGTAAGACACCGCCACCGACGCAGCCTCTCTCATAGTTAACACCTTTCCTTCCCCAACACCTTTCTGAAGCATCGCGTTGCATTCGACCAGTTTTCCCGCCAGTTACTCCCTACACTCCGCTCACTTATCGTGCTGTCTATAAATGCATCCTTCGTTTTGGCTATCTTTATGAGCTCAAAGGTATAAGCATCCACTTTGCTATCAGGTTCTCCGCCCGCCGATCTCACCGAAGAACTTGCGCATCTCCATGCTTCCTTTTACCTCAGCGTTTCTCGACGTCATCCCTCGTCCGTTTTTCATTCGCATAATTTTTATCCTCATACCTCGCCTTTCCCGGTTTCAGTTATTTCCGGTCAGATGATGAGCCGCAGCTTTCCTTTGCTGAGTCACCTCCTTTCATCCCTTTCCTTCGTCCGTTCGTCTCACAAACCGCAGCATTCGACACCTGCCGATTACTTTCCGATGTTCCTCCCTTTCTCGAAACCATGCCTTCTACCATCACTTGTTTCAGCTGTACCACCTCATCACCACTCACACCCATGCCTCCTTGCATGTCCCACAGCCCGCTGCCCTTTTTTCACTGTCTTTAAATCTTCTTCAAAGGCTTCCAAGTTTTCCGTACTGCTGGTCCAGTGAATATCTAGTATATTGCCACCGCCGTTGCCGCAGTTCCCCACACTGTTTCCCGTTACCTTTGTGGTTAGCTGGCCCCTCTTTGTTATTCACCGACTTCAGAGCTTGCAAACCTCCGAGGCCTAACTCAGTATCTCTCAATTTCCAGGAAGTGCTCACAGCCATGGCACCATCTGCCTAGTACCAGCAACTTTTTCATCTCTTTTCTTTCTTTTCTTTTTTGTTCCTTCTCTTTCTTCTTTCAATTTTCCTTCCTTCCATTTTGCTTCCGTCGTAAGCTCATGTGCTTAAGTCTCTCAGCTGCTTTTGGGCTCCTTACCTTATAGTCTTTAATCTTCTCCGTTTTCTGTTTATTGCTCTCTCGAGATTACGCGCCAGTTTTTCTATTGACGTTCACCTCATGGCGTAGACAACTGTCTCTCCAGGTTTGCAGTTCATGCCACTCGTAACTTTCCAGCATTACTGGGAGCATCACCCCGTTTGTAACCCCAGCCTCCCCACCTCACATTAATAATTTATACTCCTACAATTGTTAACAGTCACATGTCATTTGATTGCTTATTGCCTTCCACAATAAACGTCGCAGTCTTCCTCCCACCATCATATCCCTCGTCTCAGCCCCTCTTTCTTTCTCTTTCAAGGGATATCAGACTAATCTTCGTCTTTGTTTATTGTATATCCTTCATCGCTACTTTTCCTCCCGCAATTATCCCTGTCTCCACACCCATAACCCCAGCCCATAGTACTGCCTTCCCATCTCCTCTGTATCCACGCCCTGCAGGCCTTCTCCCATTCATTCTTTCCTCTTCACCTCCTCACCCACGTCTTCACGATAGTCCTTCATCTCCAGACTGCCTCCTGATGCTTCAAGATGTTCCGTGCGTAACCGTATAATCCCTCAACTCATCCTCTTACTTCCGTCAATAGTCGAGCCTCTCATCTTCTTCTTTCTCTCTTTCTCTACTTTCATTCTGTCACGGGAATGCTTGAAAATATTCTTCAGAGATCCAATCTCAATCTCTCACCCTAGCTCCGCCGAGCAGCCGTCTTCTCCTCACACCGTTATTAGCAACAACTAATTCCACTACCATGACTGCTCATGTCCCCTCACTCAATCTCTTACTCCCCGGTCACACACGCCTCACGCAGGTTCTCACTCCTCCTCGTCTGACTGTTACCTCTTCTCTTCACTTTTATTTCTAGTCTTGCACTCCTCGACCTCATTCTCTTCTCAGCACCAATACTCTCCCTCATCAACCCAGCCACCACTCTTCAAGCCTCTCGAGCCTGTAGCTCGGGCAATTTCCAGCCTGCCACGCCCACCAGGCAACACAACCCAGGTTCCAGCACACCACCCGCCTCATAATGGGCACCAGGACTGTCGCCAGGTGGCCTCCTCAGCCCTTGTAGAATTACAACTGGAGCGGCCCCACAGTCCCACCTCATGCCCACCTCCACACAAGCGTGGCTGTGTGCTACAGGTGTTGTCACTATGGGCACACAGCCAGCAATTGTAAGGAGCAAGCGGCGTGCTCAAAGTGTGGAGGTGGGCATGAGGGTAAGGACTGTGGGAATGAAAGGCCACTCAGTTGCGTGAATTGCAAAAGGATGGGGCTTAGGGAACGTTGCCACACGGCGACGGATCCTAAGTGCCCGGTGTATATGAAGCGAATGAGTGTGCAGCGGAACCGCATAAATTATGATGCCTAGAATGGAAGGAAGAGTGGAGCGTGAAAGGAACGTACTGAGAATTGCCCATTTGAATGTCGGACGAGGGAGAGATTGTATGAAAGCCTTGGGGGAGTGGTGTAAGGATGAAGGGATTGATATGGTAATGATTCAGGAAATAGGAGTGAATGAAGGAGAATGGTGTGGATATGAAAGGGTAGGGATGAAAGGAGGTAAGACTGAAATAAAAGTGAAAGAGGGTATAAAAGCGGAGGAGTTGGCACAATTCAGAACAGGGAACTCTACAGGGATAAGGGTGGGGAACCTGCACGTGATAAACGTGTATGACGAACCAGGGGTAACACAAATAAGAGGTGGGAAGCTATCGAAAAAGAATGAGGGACCTTAAAGGGCCAGTCGTGGTAAGTGGAGTGGATTGTTGCTAACTTCTTTGGTGTGGAGAACCGCGGGGGTCTGGCAACCTTCAGCGGAGCTAGGGGTGAAAGTTGGGTGGATGTCACGTTTACGAGAGGAGTGGTAATGGACGAATGGGAGGTTCTGGATGAGGAGTCGCTAAGCGACCACAGGATGATAAGAATGAAAGTAAGGGAAAGAGTGAAAGAGAGAAAATGTAAATGGGTGAATGACTTTGAATCTACTAACTGGGAGAAGATGAGAAACCGACTGGCAGAATTTGTTCCACGACAGGTAGGGGATGGAGTTGAGGGATTAGAAGGGAGGAGTGCAGTTCTGCACGGAGGCATGTAAGAGAAGCATCAAGAGGCGCAGGGTCATAGAGGGAGATGAAGAGGGGTTTTGGAACGCCGGGCTGAGGGAACTGAAAGCGAGGGTGTCGAGGGTTAGAAGACAATGGAGAGAGGCAAGGGGAGGTGAGGAAAGAGATAGATAGAGAAGAAGATACAGGGAAGAAATAAATGGATACAAGAAGGAGATAAGGAAGGCAGAAGTTGCTATGGGAGCAACAAAAGATGGAGGACCTAGTGGGGCAAGATGGGTGGGACAGGGTATGGAATTACTTAAAGGATAAGAGGAAGAGTATAAGGGAAAATCAAAATAAGGGTGATGGGGGATATACAATAAATAAAGACGAGGTGGACGAGATTCTGTTGGCCAAGTACCATCCGGGGCTGACAGAGGAAGAAAAGGAAAGGCTGAGACAGTACGAAAGGGATATGCATGATGAATGGGAGGGGGAGAGGCTGCGATAAGTATGGAAGAACTGGTTGAGATTGTGGAAGGCATGCCAAAGCGGAAATCCGTGGCGAGCGACAGGATACCCAACGAGGCACTAGGGGTCATTGTGGAAAAATTAGGGGAATATTTACTGGGGATTTTAAACAAGTGTGTAAGGGTGGGATACTTTCCCCATATCTGGAAAAGTTCTGAAGTGGCGTGGATACCCAAACCTGGAGGAGGGGAAAGGCCAGTTAGTCTACTGCCAACTATGGGGTGGGTCTTTGAGAAGGCGATCAATAGAAAAATACAGCATGAGTGTGAGGTCAGGGGAGCAATAAACAGAAAACAATTTGGGTTCAGGGAGAGATTAGGAACCAGGGAGGCAGTTGAAAGGGTCACTAATAAGATAAGGGAGTCAAAGGTGAAAGTCTTGTTTAAAAAAGCAGGGAAGCGGGAAACGAGGGGGCTTAAAAGCACACATAGAAGCAAGGGAACGGGCTGGAGAGGGAAGGGAACTACTGACGGAAGCAGAATGGAGGAAGAGGAAAGAGTGAAAGAAGAAAAGAAGAGGAACAAAAAAGGAAAAAAGGAGGAAGAGGATGAAAAAGTTGCTGAGGCAAGACGTGGTCAAGGACTGGTTACGTACCATGAAACAGTAGGCGCTACACAAGACAGGGAGATACTTGAGTTAGGTACCTCGGGGACACTGCAAGCTCTAAGGGAATCGGTTGAAATAATAAAAGAGGGGCCAAGGAAATTGAACAGGCAACCACAAAGATAACCGGGGAAACTACAATTTAATAGGGAACAACAGCAACGGGTTAACGCAGCGGTTAACAATATACTAAGGTAATTAACTGGACCAGCTTAGTTACGGAGGAGAAAATGAAGTTTTGGAAAGAAAAGAAAGGGTGTTCTTTTTGGAAGAAAGACTAAGGCTAGTGGAAAAAGGGCGAAAGATGTGGAAAGATTGGGGGCGTGTAAGGAAGGTATAAGGGATGAAATGAAGGTGATGAAAAGTATGATTGAGGGTACGAGCAGAGGTAGAATGGCAGTTGATGGATTAGAAGGCGGTGGGGATTTCAGGGAAAGAGGGAGAACATCGGAAGTAATAATCAACAGAGTGTCAGATACTTGTACGGACACCAACATGGAGACGGAGACTGAGACTGAAGGAAGGGATGAAAAGGGGTGGCAACAGTCAAAAACAAAAAAGAAAAGGAAGAAAACATAAGCAAGTATCGCTGGCGGAAGTAACAAAGAACCAGGAAAACCTGGGTGGGTAACACCGCCACCCTCAAAGGAGTTCTTGGTGAGGGCCAACGGGGATGGCACGAAGATCGAGACGGCAAGGAAAGTCAGAAAACTTGTAATAAAAGGGGGTATGAGGGATAAAATTATGCAGGTAAGAAAACTTAGGACTGGGGAGGTGGCGATCGAGGGCAAAACACTGGAAGATAAAAAGGAAATAATGGAGGAGATGCGCAAGACTGGTGAACTCACAGTGAGATCGGGCGGAGCAAGGCCAACCCTGATGCTCACTGGGGTGGATAAGGGTTATACAGCAGAGGAGCTCATAAAGGGAATAAAGGAGCAAAACGAAGAAATCTTTCAGGATGCATCTCAGGAAGACATAGACAGCATTAGGGTATTAACGAAACAGGAGTGTAGGAATAACTGGCGGGAAAACTGGGTGGTCGAATGCAACGCGGGCATCTTCAAAAGAATATTAAGGAAGGAAAGGGTGTATTTAGACCTAACTTGTATTTACGTTGAGGAACACGTCAGTGTGGCAGTGTGCTACAGATGTTGTCGCTATGGGCATACGGCGAAAAACTGTAAGGAGTTACCCGCGTGTACGAAGTGTGGGGGGACACGAGGGAAAAGAATGTAGAGGGGACAGACCGTTGGAGTGTGTTAACTGTAGAAGGATGGGGCTGAAGGAACGCTGTCACTCGGCGACGGACCCAAAGTGCCCTTCTTATAAAAAACGGATGAGCTTGCAGAGAGATAGAACGAGCTATGATGTATAGAGCGGTGGCAAGCGAAAGGAAGGTGATCAAGATTGCCAGCTTGAATGTGGGACGCGGGTGAGAGTGTATGAAAGCGTTAGGAGCGTGGTTTCAAGATGAGAGAATGGACGTTGTATTACTACAGGAAGTGGGTGTAAAACAGGAAGAATGGTTGGGATATGAAAGGATAGGAATGAAAGCGGAAAGACAGAAGTTAGAATGAGGCAGGGAATAAATGGAGAAGAGTTAGTACAGTTCAGGACAAAAAATACTACGGGGAAATTGCATATTATAAACGTATATGACGAGCCGGGGGAAAATAAATGCTAGATGGGAAGCCATAGAAGGCCAAGTAAGACGCATCACTGATCCTGTATTGGTCAGTGGTGATTTTAATGCAAGGAGTGAGGCATTGGGAGAAAGAAGGGGTAATAATAATGAAAGAGGGGATAATTTACTAGAATGGATTGTGGCTAACTTCTATTGTGTGGAGAATCGTGGGGTCTTGGCTACCTTTAGTGGGGCTATGGGTGAAAGCTGGGTGGATGTCACGTTTACAAGAGGGGTACAAGTGAATGAATGGGAGGTATTAGAAGGTGAGTCACTAAGCGACCACAGATTGATACGAATGACGGTGAAAGAAAGGGTGAAAGAGAATACATGCAAATGGGTGAATGATCTGGAAGCAACGAACTGGGAAAGGATGAGGGAACGGCTTGCAGAATTCGTACCAATTAAGTACGTAAGGAAGGGGAGGGATAAGAGGGTCTAGAAAGAGAAGCGATGAGGATACAGAGTTTCTGTACAAAGGTTTGCAAGAAGACCATCAAGAGAAGGAGGGTTATTGGGGGAGAAGAGGGAGGATTCTGGAACGCGGAACTGGGAGAAATGAAAGCTAGGGTATCGAGGGTGAGGAGACGATGGAGGAAGGTAAGAAATGGGGAAGAAGGGGAAAGGTGGAGGAGGAGGTATAGGGAGGAAGTAAATAAATATAAAAAGGCAATAAGGAAATCAAAACTCACTTATGAACAACAAAAATGGAATTATTGGCGGGCCAAGATGGGTGGGAAAAGGCGTGGAACTACATAAAGGGGGGAGTAAGAGGATAAGGGAAAATATGATGAAAGGGGATGGAACGTATACCACTACGGAAAATGAGATAGACGAAATTCTGCTGGCCAAATATCATCCACGACTGAGTGAGGAAGAAGGGGAGCAATTGAGGAATTATGAGAGAAGTATGCATGAAGAGTGGAAGGGGGAATGACAGAAATAAGTCAGGAGGAATTGGATGAGGTGGTTAAAAGCATGCCAAAGCGGAAGGCCATGGCAAGCGACAGGATTCCGAACGAAGCACTGGGGGTGATTGTGGAAGTAATCGGGGAACACTTGCTGGGGATTTATAATAAATGTGTAAGGGTGGGGTACTTTCCCCAAGTCTGGAAGCAGGCAGAGGTAGCTTGGATACCGAAAGCCGGAGGAGGGGAAAGACCAGTGAGTTTAATGCTAACTATGGGGAGGGTTTTTGAAAAATTGTTGAACAGGAGGATACAATATGAAGGGGAGTCAAGGGGAGCTATAAATATAAAGCAGTTTCAGGGAGGGTCTAGGAACAAGGGAGGCAGTTGAAAGGGTCACTCAGATAATAAGGGAATCGAGGGAAGGGGGATCACCAGTTAGTGTGCACGTTGGACCTGTCCAATGCATTTAACATGGCCTGGCCGCCCGTGATTGATCGGGAGCTAAGGATAGCGGGGGTGAGCGGTGGAGTGCCAAGGATAGTATGGCAGTTCCTGACAGGAAGAAAGGGTAAGAGTGGAAAGGTAGTACAGTTGGTGGAGAGAGGGTGCCCCCAAGGATCCAGCTTGGGGCCAACGCTGTGGTTGATAGGAATGGAAGGTTGGTTTAGAATGATGAAAAGTGTAAGTTGGATCCCCACCGTAAAGGAAAAGTTAAAAATCCCATTTAAGAGGCAAACACAGCACGCTATAGGGTGAAGCCCTGATCTTGAAGAATTGAATATGTCATGCAAGCTGTGGGAGCAAGTCAAAATTAGACTTAAAGTACAAGTAGTCTATGAATAAAATGTAAATACATAAAAATTAAAATTAAAATTAAAATTAAAATTAAAATTAAAATTAAAATTAAAATTAAAATTAAAATTAAAATTAAAATTAAAATTAAAATTAAAATTAAAATTAAAATTAAAATTAAAATTAAATTAAAATTAAAATTAAAATTAAAATTAAAATTAAAATTAAAATTAAAATTAAAATTAAAATTAAAATTAAAATTAAAATTAAAATTAAAATTAAAATTAAAATTAAAATTAAAATTAAAATTAAAATTAAAATTAAAATTAAAATTAAAATTAAAATTAAATTAAAATTAAAATTAAAATTAAAATTAAAATTAAAATTAAAATTAAAATTAAAATTAAAAAATAAAATTAAAATTAAAATTAAAATTAAAAATAAAATTAAAATTAAAATTAAAATTAAAATTAAAATTAAAATTAAAATTAAAATTAAAATTAAAATTAAAATTAAAATTAAAATTAAAATTAAAATTAAAATTAAAATTAAAATTAAAATTAAAATTAAAATTAAAATTAAAATTAAAATTAAAATTAAAATTAAAATTAAAATTAAAATTAAAATTAAAATTAAAATTAAAATTAAAATTAAAATTAAAATTAAAATTAAAATTAAAATTAAAATTAAAATTAAAATTAAAATTAAAATTAAAATTAAAATTAAAATTAAAATTAAAATTAAAATTAAAATTAAAATTAAAATTAAAATTAAAAATTAAAATTAAAATTAAAATTAAAATTAAAATTAAAATTAAAATTAAAATTAAAATTAAAATTAAAATTAAAATTAAAAATTAAAATTAAAATTAAAATTAAAATTAAAATTAAAATTAAAATTAAAATTAAAATTAAAATTAAAATTAAAATTAAAATTAAAATTAAAATTAAAATTAAAATTAAAATTAAAATTAAAATTAAAATTAAAATTAAAATTAAAATTAAAATTAAAATTAAAATTAAAATTAAAATTAAGCACTACCTTGCCTTAACCTGTTTCCTGAGTAGCCCCTTTGGAGCTGCTCCGAAAAATGCCTCTTAATTGCGTTACTACTAAAAAGACGGTGCACCATCTGTCTAGTTTCAGTCTTAGCTTTCGTGTGAAGTCAAGATTCATACGGACCTGGCTAGAGGTGAGGCTTCGTTACCAAGCCTGACCAGTCTGCCTCTGAGGATCATAGGAACATACGCCCTCAGAGACAGAACGCCAAGCCCTCCCTCACGTATTGGTGCATGAATTAGTGCCTCCTGACAAGTTCGAATAAGGGCCAGGATTTGCCTTATCTTAATCCGTAAAAGCCGATCCGCCGCCTTGAGAGTCTTCAGGGTGATTCTAACACTCTGAAGCGAGTCTATATATTTAGAGATAATAAATTGTTTGATAATATGAAGTTTTTGCCAAGGTCTCAGTGGCGCCTTCGAGATTCTCTCTAGGAGTATTCGGAGGTTTTCTATTGTCGGACTGAGCTGACCCGTTGCCCCATACGATCTTCCTAAATATTTGAAGAACTTCCCTGCTTGGAGTTGCTTCAGGGGTGTACCATTCACAAAGAATACGGAACGAGTTATTTGGTACATATGCTTGTTGCCCCTGTTAACGTTGACGGAGAGAGCTACACACTTCTGTGCGTTTAAGGACATGCCACTCCGCCCGAAAATTCTTGGGACAACTGCAGTTGTCTTTGTGCGCCCTTAATTGTATCCGACGCCAAGATGAGGTCGTCGGCATAGCCTAAAACACCCATCCTGGTCGCATCGTCCACCGGCAAACCACAACCAAGTTCCTCTATTCTGCAAATCAACTCATCCATTACTATGTTAAATAGTATAGGTGACAACTGGTAGCCCTGTTTAACTCCTCTATTTACTTTAAGTTTGTTTGTATGCTCGCCACTCGCCAGTTCTATTGTGGTATAGCAATTGCTGTAACCATCAAGTATCAAATCGCTAACCATCTCGGTCACCCCGAACCTCTTCAAGGCCCTCTTCACTGAGTCGTGAGACACCGTATCAAAGGCCTTTCGGAGGTCGAGGGAGAGCAGATGATATGGTTTCAATGAGGCTCTTTTCGTTTTAATTGTAGAATCAATAGTTATATTATTAGCTATCACCCCGTCGACAGTTCTGAACCCACGCTAATTCGGGTGCAACTCGGCTGTACTAAGACGGCGGGCCAAGATCTTATTCAGCAACCTTAAATGGGCGCTAGAAATCGTAATTAGTCTTAGATTCGCCACGACTCCCGGGTCGCCCCCTTCGGAATAAGTATGGTACGACTCTTCTTCCAGCTCTCAGGAATGACCCCGAAGAGCAGGCAGGGGTTGTACAGAATCGCCAATCTGTTAACCGGCGCCCTACGAAGATCAGAAGGTCGGATCCTGTCAGGGCCGGCGGCGTTCGACGGCATGGCCCTCAGGGCGCCAACCAGCTCGTTCTCCGAGACTGGCTGGTTCAAGTATGCCAAGTTAACAGTTTTCAGATCAGTTATAGGATCATCGTCAATTTTTAAGGGGCTTCCGAAGATCGTGGCGTAATCCCTCTCTACTTCAGCTACATCGGGCCCTTCTCCCAGAGACTGCTCCCAGGGAACATCCTTTAGGATATGATCAGCCACTTTGGCTGGGTCTTTCTTATACAGCTGCTGAACCTTTTTCAAAAGCGTAGCTCTCCTCACGGACCGATTATTATTATCGGACACTTGGTCCGCTTGGACAGCAACTCTGTTGGTATCTCTGTTACGATTTTGATTACGACCTACCACGTTTGGTGGCGTAATAAAATTAGCATAGGAGGCGAAAGCGGCGCGAGCATCCTCCCTCCTAGTATGCCTTATGTTCGATTGTGTTAGGTTCAGCAGCCTCAAGTCCTCTTCACTGTGAATCAGTGCGGGACTGTTTGCGGTATTCCTAAGATATTCCCTGAGAGCACCCTGGGGTCCGTGCTCCTCAGCCACCTCTATAGAAGGAGGAAGAGTGAAGGAGCGCTCAGCGCTAGCCACCGCGCCAGAAAGTGTCAGCTCCTCAAGTAGGGAGATGTTATTGATCGGGCTAGCAGATGTCGCTGACCCCTGTTGATCTTGATTTTGAGCGTTTGCGGGTAGGCCAAAGCCGACCTCCTCATCTAAATCATTGATCTCTCGTGCACCCAACGAGGCAGGATAGTCCTTGTAGGACTGGAGGCTTCTTAAGTATTTAATTCTTCCCAATGTGATATCTGGGAACATCCTTTCGAGATATTTATTAATCTGCCTACCTTCATAGGCAGATTCTACGCGTGCTAGTTTGACTATTTCATCGTCCACCCGGAGTTCGGGAATCGGATTAACAGCGGCGTCAATTTCCCTCTCATACAGGTCTTCTCTGATGCCACTGAATTCCGCGGGATGAGCCTTTCGCATATGGTTCCTCATCCCCCAAAGCTCTTATAGACGTTATTACAGACCGGGCAAGTGGAATCATCCACCTCCGCTGTTGGGCCTCTACAACGACCCCTAGAAATGTTGGTTCGGACCCCGGCTTCAGTACCGAACTCCTTACCACAACCCAAACACTGAACCATGATGCCAGCCGAAAATAGGAATATGGTACGCAGGGTCACTAGTGGGGCCAATGGCACTCTCCAGTGAGTAGATCAGATATGTAGCACAGAACCCTGCGTATGTGGACGCAACCAGGCGGCTGCGAGAAGGCGACGAATCGCCTGACCCTGAACAGTTCAATGCGATAGCGCAAAGATTTGTGAGTCAAATGGGTTCAATATTACGGAAAGGACAGCACAGAACGACAACAGGTCCTTGTTCCCTTATAAGGAAACCAAAGCGTGAAGCGCTAATGGTATTCCCCCTTCCCAGAGCCTTAGCCGTTCCAGGGGGCTTATTGCATGCGGCTACAAAAGTACTAGTAACTGAAAAATTCTGATAAAAAGGCGAACCACCAAGGCCCCGTGAGACCCCGATGATTCGCCAAGATCACCAAAAACCTCTCAATGCAAAAGGGCGACCGCCGAATTAACGAACGATCGCTCAATGCCTCCGAATAAATTCGGAAATACCTTTGGTCCGCCAAGACCTATCCACGACTAATCGCCTGGAGTCTTTGCCCGCCTTTCACCACGTGGAGGTTGGCTCGACTTCCGTGGAAGAGAGTCATAGTTACTCCCGCCGTTTACCCGCGCTTAATTGAATTTCTTCACTTTGACATTCAGAGCACTGGGCAGAAATCACATTAAGACCATCGCAATGCTTTGTTTTAATTAGACAGTCGGATTCCCCGGTCCGTGCCAGTTCTGAGCTGACCGTTCAATAGCAGCCGAAGAGGACACCGGAAGATCGTGAAATCCTCCGGGCCTCGCAGCAAAGCGGTTCCGCGCGAAGCCAAGGCACGGGACCGAGTTCGGATCCGTCCGAAACCTTCACCTCGCCCAGGCCCGGCTCGTTAACCAGGACCCGCTTCCTCGCCAAGCCCGACACGCCTCGATCCTCAGAGCCAATCCTTATTCCGAAGTTACGGATCCAATTTGCCGACTTCTCTTACCTACATTATTCTATCGACTAGAGGCTCTTCACCTTGGAGACCTGCTGCCGATATGGGTACGAATGTAAATATTGCATTAATATGATTCATTGCATCGTTTAGAGGTACCTTTGTAAAGAGCGGTACCACATCAAAACTTACCAATATGTCTCCATCTTCAAGTTTTAGGTCTTTGATTTTAGCAATGAAGTGACTTGAGTCTTTACCG
>JACEGR010011783.1:0-13750 GCA_014170235.1 Listronotus bonariensis | reverse complement strand
CCTAACCTCTTATCTGTTATGCCTATCTTTTTCATTTTTGGAGGGTAATAGGTAGATACGGTTTCTCTAGGTTTACCAGTTTTGGTCAAATAGATTTGATTTTTAATTTTACTAAACCAATTTTTTAAAAACAAGGTGGGCCAAATTAAACTTGCAGACTTTCTAACTAATCATAACTTCTTTTCTGTTATGCCTTTCTTTTTCATTTTTGGAGGGCTCATAGGTAGATACGTTTTCTCTAGGTTTACCAGTTTTGGTCAAATAGATTTAATTTTTCATTTAACTGAACCAGTTTTTTTTATAAACAAGGTGGGCCAAATTAAACTTGCAGACTTTTTAACTAATCATAAATTCTTTTCTGTTATGCCTTTCTTTTTCATTTTTGGAGGGCTCATAGGTAGATACGTTTTCTCTAGGTATACCAGTTTTGGTCAAATAGATTTAATTTTTCATTTAACTGAACCAGTTTTTTTATAAACAAGGTGGGCCAAATTAAACTTGCAGACTTTTTAACTAATCATAAATTCTTATCTGTTATGCCTATCTTTTTCATTTTTGGAGGGCTAATAGGTAGATAAGTTTTCTCTAGGTTTACCAGTTTTGATCAAATAGATTTGATTTTTGATTTCACTAAACCAATATTTTTATAAACAAGGTGGCCAAATTAAACTTGCAGACTTTTTAACTAATCATAATTTCTTATCTGTTATGCCTATCTTTTTCATTTTTGGAGGGCTAATAGGTAGATACGTTTTCTCTAAGTTTACCAGTTTTGGTCAAATAGATTTGATTTTTGATTTTACTAAACCAATTTTTTTATAAACAAGGGGGCCAAATTAAACTTGCAGACTTTTTAACTAATCATAACTTCTTATCTGTTATGTCTATCTTTTTCATTTTTGGAGGGCTAATAGGTAGATACGTTTTCTCTAGGTTTGGCAGTTTTGGTCAAATAGATTTAGACAGGACTGGACTTACGGGACGTTTTCCAAAATATTGTATTTAACCTCGATGCAAAAGAAATCTGATTTAGCTACAATTAAGCTAATACGTTTTTCTTGTAGACAAACTATGGAAATTTTTTTATCTTTGGACAAACCACGTAGGCTAAAAACCTAAATACTAACGTACCGTGGGTGTCTTAAGCGAGGTAAGAGGGAGTTTGTTGACACGGGACTTAAATACTTGAAGATTTGGGGGGAAGGAAAGACCTCCGCGGGCAACAGGTTCCACAGCCTAGAAACTCTAGGGATAAAAGAACGAACAAAGTGTGAAGTTCGGGGCCTGTCCAGTTGGACCGTATAGGGATGCATACGCGCGGAACCACGAGTTTCTCTGTTGGGAACCGTAAGTGGAGGAACTATACTGGACAATTCTTCAGAGCAGAAGCCATAAAAGTACCTATAAAAAAGCGATAAATCCCCACAGCTCGACGATGTGCAAGAGAGGGAAGCCTTTCTGTAAGTGACGGATCATTAATGAGACGAATAGCTCTTCTTTGAATAGAATCAAGAATGCTTAGGGTTGTGGGGGACGCCATGCCCCAGATATGAGAACAATATTCCAAGGGAGGTCGAATTTGGGACACATATAAAGTGTATAAATTAGAAGGGGAAAAATACTTTTTGGCTCGAAACAGAAATCCAAGCTTTTTTGAAGGGAGAGATGAGTATTTGATGACTCTTTTCGCGACAAGGAACATGATTGTGTTTTGGATGCATTAAAATGGACGAGATTTTTAGCGCCCCAATCCAATATTAAATTAAGATCCTGCGAAAGAGATATCTGCATCGCTCTGCGTTTGTTTTCCAAGTCAGGTTTAGTAATAGGTTTAGGAACCTGAAAACTGGAGTGAAGGGTACTATCGTCGGCGAAACTATGAATGGAATTAGTTGTGGACGAGAGAAGGTCGTTGATGTGAAGAAGAAACAATGTTGGTGCCAGAACTGAGCCCTGAGGGACTCCAGCATTTACTTGGTGAAAGCTTGAAGAATGGCCGTCCACAATAACTGATATACGACGATCAGATAGATAACTAGAGAGCCAAGTACAGAGTTTAGTTGAAAGACCATAGGAGGGAAGTTTATTAAGAAGTGCGGCATGCCAGACCTGGTCAAAAACTTTGGATATATCAAGAGCAACGATCTGGGCCTCACCTAGAAACTCAAGAGACTTATTCCAGCAGTGTGATACGAAGGAAAGAAGATCTGCTGTAGATCTTTTGTGATTGATGATTCAGTTAAAGCGAATCTGTCAACAATTTAAGGATTTAGGAATTATAATTATTTTTGATAAATAATGCTCCCCATAAAGCATGCATTTTTCTCGATTTTAAAAAATAACTATTTTTTAGTGTCCTTTCCAAATCAAAAATGTAAGGTTACCATGGTTAACTGAGTTGGATGCTGACCAAACTTAACAGTTAATTAATTAAAAATAAACGTATTAGCCTAATTGTAGATACATTTTTTGCAACGAAGTTTAATGCTTCATTTTGGAAAAAGTCCCGTAAGTCCAGTCCTTTTTAAATCTATTTGGCAAACCTAGAGAAAACATATCTACCCATTAGCCAGCTCCTTAAAAATGAAAAAGATAGGCGCAACAGATAAAAAGTTATTATTAGTTAAAAAGTGTGCAAGTTTAATTTGGCCCACACTGTATGTATCTCTTCAAGGTTATTTTATGTTGCCTTGCCTTGGTAATAAAATATACAGGGTGTTCCATTTTAAAAAACTTAACTTTGTGTTATAACTTCTAAATAAAAGTCAATGCAAAAAAATTAGGCACGCCACTAAACTCTACGTAAAAACCCCTAAAACTTTTGTATTTACATTTTTTCTATCTCTAATATCAAGCAAGTTACAAGTGCCTGACCAAAATAAAAAAATTTGAAAAACACTCTGAATCTCTAAAAAAATCAAGTTAGCCATTATTTACTTTCACCAATGAATTTGTTTCAAAAATCAAAATCGAGGTTGTGCAATCAGATTTGTTCTATCTCTTTTAGTTTTCGCTGTACCCAGCAAGGTCAACGTAAAGGCGCCACCCTGTACATATATGTCAAATAGTTCATCACATTTTTCGGCATTTTTGATGAAAAAAGGAAAGTGGAGCTTTTATGTTTCTTGTAAAATATTTTCTGCAGAGTTTTCCAGGCTAATAAAATTAAATTAAACCTATAGTAACGTATGTCCTAAAAGTTTTGGCACAAAACTCATTTTCTTTACAACATCTTGGTATACGAAGAAGCTGCGCTTGAGAGAATTTGGGGCACTTACGTCTCTTTCGATATTTAAGACCATTCCTCCTCAATTCCAACGATATCGTACTCTTAGAAGATCTGTATTGCCTAGCCAGTCTCCTCGTTGACATTCCAATCTGGTTTTTGCTCTTCTCACCAATCTCTCTGACCTCTGTGCGGTAAATGCACGTGGTCTTCCACTTTTGGGAGATTCAGACATGGTATTCCCTGCTCGCACTCCGCTATTGTTCTATAAATGGTTCTGCGTGAAATGTTTTCATTCTGGAATATTCGACAGATTTCAGCTTTGGGTATCCGCCCAACTAACTTGTAGATACTTTTTCTTATTTCTAATTTATACGACATCAACTTCAAAATAAATAAATCTCAACTGACAGTAAATAAAGTAAATAAACTTTTGTTTTCAAAGGCAACTTGATATTATTTTGTTTTTGTTAAAATTAAAGACAATGAGTTTTGTGCCAAAACTTTTAGGACATACGTTATTTGGCTGCATTCGATGAAAATAACTCCATTGCAATCCAATCCCATCATTAAGACACTTGAATTGCCTATAAAATTCTCATAGTTAACAAAATGGAAATTAGATTCGAGCTTGTGCAATTGACTCGCCAATTAGACAGTCATAAATTATTTAACAAGTCGGTTAAGGAGAATAAACGCATTTAATTACTGCATTTCGAGTTATTTATTGAAATTCTTTAGGTGGCACACTTTGGGGTATTATGTGGAATACATTGAACATATTAATTAGTATGTCTTAATTGCATACTTCTCAATCAGTTATTTAGTAAGGCTATCCTGAAAAACTAAAATTAAGTGATAACCCAGTTAAACTTTTTTTTATATTTTTTAAGTCTTTATTTAACTTGCAATATATGTATTAGACTCGGCCACAAAAACAAACATTTTTTTCCAACGATACTGTAAAAATATTGTTTATGGTATAATTTTAACATAAAGAGGTGCATCATTAGAATTTTTTAACAACATTTGCATTTTTTATACAAAATCAGTTATAGAAGGAACAGTTTAAAAATGTAAATTCGGTGCTCTTTGATAAGAAAAAAAATCACAAAAAGTTTAAAGCAAATAAATCGGCATGCTTGTCTTCGCGGCCGTCTTTGCTATATTTCTTTTATGATATGCCGGTTGATGCAGCTGGTCATCGCACTATAGGATATAAATTAATTTTTTGGTCAAAATTCTGAAACTTACCAACTAACTTAAAATGAGGTGCTTTTTACTGGAAAAATATTATAAAATATTACAAATGCTTTTTGGAAACCTAAAACTTATTATATGTTGTTATAAATTTACACCCCCTTAACAATATTATTTTTTATTGTACAAAATAAACTAAAATGTCAGCTTGTTTGGTTAATTCGGTAGTATTCTAATCAGTAATCCGATGATTATTATCTCATATGATATACAGGGTACGACAATAGGTATGATGTTTTTAAATAGAATACCCTGAATATTATATCACCACCAAAAAAATCTTTTAAAAAAATACTCTATTTGATGTGTCTATCTCAATTAGTTTCGCAAATATGACCATCCATTTTAACGCATAAAATAAATAAAAACGCTGTTTTGTTGGGTAGATTCTGTAGAATTCATATCTTTCATCAGAATGCTTTTATGTTTTAGAATATACAGTGTAGGACAAAACAGATTAAATTTTAAAATGGAAATCCTTGTAAATTATAAAAAAATCTTGTATCTTTGACAAAAGTAGCGAGACTTCGCGACACTGCATCGGAAACACAACAATAGCTCTTATTATTTAAACTCTTTTACTTTTTTTAGTAAACAAGGCTAATAATAAACTAAGTAGATTAAATGTTGTATATTTATGTTTACTTAAAATACATTTTCAAGTTCTTATTACCCCAATAAAAGTCGTCATATATCCTTTTATAATTTTGCGTACATGTAGTTTGGAGTATCTACTTTGAAATACACAGCATGAGCCATTAAAATGTCAAAGTTGCTTTTTGGCCAAACTAATGAATTTCTATTTCATAGTGTATCAGCGCGTCGCTGTATAGGATAGCGGCGCCTTTGTATAAAATAGTCAGATTGCAGGCGGCCTTTTTTATGTTTTTTGTATTATTTTTAAAATGTACCGAATTTGCGCTTTTAAAATGTTCTTACTATACTCCTAAACCTTTGACCGATTTATATTCTTCAAACAAATTAAATTCTCTACAAAAAGCTCTCTTAGTAAATTTTTTTGGAAAAGCCGTTTTCTGGTAATCACGCCCTAAACATTAATTAATTTTTTAAATCATAGAAAAAAGAAACTAAACTTTAGTTTCTTTTTTCTATGTTTTAAATTTTGTCACTTAAATTCTGGATTTTTTAAACTACCATAAATATCAATATCTTTAAAAAACAAATACTTTTTCTTAAGGGAAATTTTATGCTTATGCTTTTTTTTCGACGTTATAAACAATATTTTTACACTACCGTTAAAAAAAATTGTTTTTTTTCCCAGTCTAGTATGTCTATGTATGTTTGGAAGGTATCTCATAAAATTCAATTGTGAAGCATAGATCTTAAATCGGATGGAATAAGTTTCTTGACTTTCTAGGTGAGTCCCAGATCGTTGCTCTTGATATAACCAAAGCTTTTGACCAGGTCTGGCATGCCGCACTTCTTAATAAACTTCCCTCCTATGGTCTTTCAACTAAAATCTATACTTGGCTCTCTAGTTATCTATCTGATCGTCGTATATCAGTTATTGTGGACGGCCATTCTTCATGCTTTCACCATGTAAATGCTGGAGTCCCTCAGGGCTCAGTTCTGGCACCAACATTGTTTCTTCTTCACATCAACGACCTTCTCTCGTCCACAACTAATTCCATTCATAGTTTCGCCGACGATAGTATCCTTCACTCCAGTTTTCAGGTTCCTAAACCCATTACTAAACCTGACTTGGAAAACAAACGCAGAGCGATGCAGATATCTCTTTCGCAGGATCTTAATTTAATATTGGATTGGGGCGCTAAAAATCTCGTCCATTTTAATGCATCCAAAACACAATCATGTTCCTTGTCGCGAAAAGAGTCATCAAATACTCATCCTCTACTTATGAGCGGCCAAGTTTTACAGAGCAAAGACACCTTTAATCTTGTGGGCGTCACATTTGAAAGTAACCTTAACTGGCATAAACACATTGTATCTATAGCTACGGCATCGGTAGCTTCAAAAAAGCTTGATTTCTCTTTCGAGCCAAAAAGTATTTTTACCCTTCTAATTTATACACTTTATATGTGTCCCAAATCCGACCTCCCTTGGAATATTGTTCTCATATCTGGGGCATGACGTCCCCCACAACCCTAAGCATTCTTGATTCTATTCAAAGAAGAGCTATTTGTCTCATTAAAGATCCTTCACTTACAGAAAGGCTTCCCTCTCTTGCAGATCGTCGGGCTGTGGGGGATTTATCGCTTTTTATAGGTACTTCCATGGCTTCTGCTCTGAAAAATTGTCCAGTATAGTTCCTCCACTTACGGTTCCCAACAGAGAAACTCGTGGTTCCGCGCGTATGCATCCCTATCCCACTTTGATCGTTCTTTTATCCCAAGAGTTTCTAGGTTGTGGAACCTGCTGCCCGCGGAGGTCTTTCCTTCCCCCCAAATCTTCAAGTATTTAAGTCCCGTGTCAACAGACTCCCTCTTACCTCGCTTAAGACACCCACGGTACGTTAGAATTTAGGCTTTTAGCCTTCGTGGTTTGTCCAGAGATACAAAAAAAACGAGCAGGTACTTAAATTTCGCGATAAGCTCTTATATCATATAAATTGTTTAATAACGTTGGGTACATATGTATACTTTAAACGTAAAAGATTTAAAGAAAAAGTTTATTTTATTCTTTTTAGAGCGGTTTTTACAATATCGAATCAATCCTTGAGTTAGTATACTCATACCCTAGAAGCGAACTATAGTTGGTAAATCTAGGTGACAATGCATTTGACAGTTTTTAAAATTTAGCTAGGACTTTAACCACATAATAATTTAATCCCAAGTTTGTTAACACGAAATTGTAAAAGCTGCTCTTAGTGCATTTATTAAAAGCTTGTTTTTAAAATAGTTTTTTAACTTTTTTTTAAGACAAATGTTAGCAGATGATCAGAGTAGGCAAACGTTGCTGTGTTTTTTTTAATTTAGTTATTTATGGTGTTGATATCTACAGAACAAGTTTAACAGTTAGTAATTTAAAATATTCCAATGGAATTTCGTTCTTTTTATGAAAACCACTCGAGAGCTACTACATTTTATAAACTAATTTCACACTGATCCACTTTTCTCTTGTTATTGCAAAAAAAAGTAATTTCACGTGCGGGTTTATTAATATCTAGATAATTGCATATAAAAGTGAAAAAGAAGTTAATTATATTATAATGAACTTTTAGCATGTTATATTAGATATTTATGTTTTCTCCTTAATTGACCTGAGAAAAACAAATACAAAAAAGGCATCATATGTTCATAGTAAGTAAAATTAAAAGCCATTTTTTGTTTAGATTCTGTTCTGTTCGTTCGGGCGTATAAATTTTACATGAGGATTTATTTTAAATCATTTGAAAATTTAAAAAAAAAACTAACTTAGAAGTTTTTATTTTTGAAAACAAATTTTGTACAAACTGTAAAAAATATTGTATCGTATCGTATCGTTAAACTTGGTGGAGTTAATTTCAGATTATGCAACTCAAGCAAACCGGACCAAACATAGTTTTTTAAAAACTGTTTTTTAGGACCGTTAAAAAATAGATATTTATTATACTCCGCTTCGCGTCGGGAAACAAACTCGAGCTAAAATCTAAAGTTTTTCCCGTGTATACTACACAATTTTTTTCTGTGATGGGAAAAACGACAAACTCAATTAAAAAAATAAACAAAGTCAAAAATTAATCATGTAACATCAAACTGGTCGACTGGTATATTTGAAACACAATTATTTATTTATTTATTTATTTATTCATTCATTCATTTATTTATTTATTTATTTATTTATTTATTTATTTATTTATTTATTTATTTATTTTATTTATTGGTAATAATTGCACTACATAAGTGTTTTTACACGTCAATTTACATTAATTAGACAAGAAACATTTAAAATATTCTAAAATTATCCTAAACATTATACTCAATAAAATAAAAAAATACAGTTACATCACAATAACACTGACAGTCAATCACAATTATTAAAAAGTATTTAAACTAAAACAATAATGTTTTACTAAAGTTTAGCCCTCATGAGAGTCCTGAAATAATTTATTACGTGTATGTATGCCCGAGAAAAAAGTACTCACTGCCACGGGAAAAAAGTAATTTTATGAAAAGTCATATTTTAGTAACTCTCAACAAAGATCATATGGTAATTATTTCTCGTTCCGTTTTTTTTTCTGTGCCAATATAGTTTTTACATTAGTGAAATACATTTAATATAATATAATTCTCAATTTTAAAAGACAATTTTTAATACACTTTTTAAATTTACTAGTCAATAGTTGTAAATAAACAAGTTTGCATATTTAAAAGTTATTTTTAATGAATGAACATGTTTTATTTGTAAAAATTTTCAATATTAACAAAAATACAGATACTTTTCTCCTAAGTAAAAGTCACATTTTTGGCCAAACCTCGTAAATGACTGATACAATTTGATACCTAATAGTTTCTTTTTAAGTTTTGGATGATGCAGAACTTTTTATAAGGTATAACTTGGTTTCGTAAAATTAATCATAAAAAATATATGAATTCCCATATGACTTAACCCTACTTAGACACATTGTAGGTCCATAGATCGTTGACGCACTATCACAAGACCTTGTATATTTGAACATTTGCTGAGTGTATGGTAAATTAATTACTTTAGAATAATGATTCTGAAAGCAAAACCAAATACCATATTGTAGCAATAATTTTCTTTAAATGCAAACTTAATAGATACCAAATCTAACCCACTTTCCAAATAGCGATTCTGACATTTTCTTATTGAAAAATCATGCCCTCCAGTATCGATTAGGTAAAGTTATTCTGTATCGCGTGCAATGCTGGTTTTAATTCAACTAAGCGATCACTTTTATAGACTGGCCTGCACGATCTCCTGATTTAAACTCCATTAAAATCTTGAGGTGGTGATAGCGTTTACACAGGAAGTGAAATAAGAAACCCTCAATGAAAATATCTTGAAAAATGAAATGATTGAAAAATTGTTATTTGGCACGTATTTGATACAAGTGAAGAATACTAGAACCACAATTTTTTGATTAAGGGATATCAATCCCTAGGCCCCTATACCCCCATCTGTGCGATGAAAATTTGCATTTTTATTTTGAAGGACGTAATACCCATAAAAATTAAATGCCTGACCGGGAATAATATTTGATAATGTTGCCAACCTTAATGTGGGTAAATACATAAAAATGTTAAATCATCTCTATACAACTTCTGATGTTCAAAAACTAGATATTGATAAAAACACCATTGAGCTTATAAATTTAAAAAAATCTACTGCGAAATAATCACCGTTTTTAGAACTTTTGCTTTTCATGGTATTTCTCCAGGACCCTCTCCACTGATGCATTTCTCTTGCCTTACAGGATTTTATCAAAGTGGTTGTACCGGGTCCATGGTAAATAACACAAAAAATAGTCTTCTTATAGAACAACTATCGTCAGTGCCTTCAGACAAAATGGTACCAAGCTACTGGCTACTGGCTAAACAAAGGTTTTCAAACTTTAATACCAGACAGAAAGGACTAGGTGGCAGGGCCTCCCATTAAAGCCGACCTAATCTGGTATACAGACGGCTCCAAAACAGACCAAAGAGTTGGAGCAGGTATATATGGAGACAAACCAAGGACGAAACTAAACTTGGGTCTCGGACAATACCCTACTGTGTTCCAGGCCGAAATTGTAGCCATAGAACAATGTGCTACGGAAATCATCAGAAGGAGCTATGAGGATAAAACCATAGTAATCTATTCGGACAGCCAGGCAGCCATCAGGGCACTTAGTTCATGCAAAATCAGCTCCAAGCTGGTGCGGGACTGCGTAATTGCCCTGGAAGAGGTGGGTGCGTCCAACAAGCTAACCATTGCCTGGGTACCAGGACACGAAGGCCACGAAGGCAATGAAGAAGCCGATAAATTGGCAAAGGAGGGGCTGGTAGGACAATGGTAGGTCCTGAGCCCTACTGTGGTATTCCATCATGCCAGGTAAGGTCATCCATTAGATCATGGAATATGAGGGAATCACAAGACTGGTGGAGGAGAACACCAGGGCAGCGTTAGGCGAAAGTGTTCATCAAGGCTTACTCGCCAGAATTTACAAAAGACCTTCTGAATTATAACCGGAAGGCAGTAAGAATAATAGTGGGTCAACTGACAGGTCATTGCAGACTGAATAAACACATGGAAACTATGGGCCTGGCAGAAGAAAACCTATGTAGGTTCTGCCAGGAGGAGGAAGAAACCGCAGAACACGTATGGTGCTACTGCGAAGCCCTTTGTCGTCTGCGGTTTGCAAGGCTGGGTGAAGAAAAACCTAAAGCGGCAAGATATACCAAGGGGCCAGTTTCAAGCTTGTGGGTCTGATTAAACAGACCGGCTTGGATAGCGTGCTCTAACCTATGGACGAAGGACACACAATAAACCTGAGCAGGTTGCAGTGTTAGAGGATATGCAATCCACCTCCTAATCTAATCTAATCTAATCTAACAACTATCGTTCTGCAGTTTTAAGTTAAAACGTTATAACTGACAAATTGGTAAAGCTAAGATACTTTATTAGGTTTTTATAAAAAAGTTAGGCGGTCCACATAGGACAATATATTTATGTAAATTTAAAGGATATCAAATTGTTGTTTAGGAATTTTTAACTTAGCCACATAAGACAAAGACCATATTATATGCCAATATAAGTTAAAAAATATATATAATGAAAATTTTGTTGTTATAACGTTTTAACTAAGCAGGGCAGCGTAATTTTTACAGTAAGATATAAAGTTAGATTTATAGAATGACGTTTTTGTTTCCGTTTGCTATTTGACGTTTTTAGTTAAAAGATAAAACAACAACTTTGCATGTGTCAATTTATAGTTTCTGTTTACCATTTTCATATACCATATCAGAAACTTGAACGTCAAACGGCGATCGATTACGGAAATATCAATCTATAAATTCAGCTTAAATCCCATCGCTAGGTTAGTTCCTACACCAACGGAAAACCGTTTAAAACTGTCAGCCGCATGCGCCCTAGATAAAATTCGACGTTTTGAAACAGTTGCAAACTGCTGCTGGAAAAAAACATTTTATTTTCCCTGTCAGGAAATGCCTGTCAAAAAATGGTTTCTATTTATTTATGCGAAAACTGTATATCAAACGAAAAAAAAGTTTTTTCTTAAAAATATTTACCTTAAACCTCTTATGAAACATTAAAACTTTAATTTTATGTTTTATTTGTTTTCTGGGAGATTAAATTTAAACAAAAATATTATTTGGCTTTTCTCCAGAATAAAATTAAAAAGTTTATTTAACATTTTAAGAAAATTAAAACTTTTATACATTATGAAGAACTATTCTGCTCTTACACAATATAATAAAAGTTATTATTATTTTAAAAGAAATAAAATAATGAAATATTCAATATTAAGTTACTTACAATACAAGTAAGGTTTCAATCTATAAACAAATGTTTATTGGCACTCGGTTGAAATCACTTTAATGTGGTAAATAGTTTACCAAAAATGTGGTAAACAGTTTACCTGAAAACTTGTTAGAAAACTGATTTTTTTACAAAAATGAAATGTCTGCAGACATTACTTTTGAAAAAATTAGCTGGTAAAAAATACACCTATTAGGTATCTTAACCAGATAAAAAGAATAGTAAAAAATGGTTAGATATATAATAAAGTACTTTATGTTTTATTTGTTTTCTGGGAGATTAAATTTAAACAAAATATTATTTGGCTTTTCTCCAGAATAAAATTAAAAAGTTTATTTAACATTTTAAGAAAATTAAAACTTTTATACATTATGAAGAACTATTCTGCTCTGCACAATATAATAAAACTTATTGTTACTTTAAAAGAAATAAAATAATGAAATATTTAATATTAAGTTACTTACAATACAAGGGTTTCAATCTATAAACAAAGGTTCATTGGCACTCGGTTGAAATCACTTTAATGCAATAAAATAAAATCTTAACAAGACGCTATGGCTAAACATTTTTTACTATTCTATTTATCTGGTTAAGATACCTAATAGGTGTATCTTTTATCAGCTAATTTTTTCAAAAGTAATGTCAAACTCTAAAATGTTCATCAGACATTTAATTTTTTTTTATTTTTTTTCAGTTTTCTAACAAGTTTTTTGGTAAACTATTTACCACATTTTTGAGACGCAACCATTGGCCCAGTTCTCGTCTGGCGTCTTGTTAAGATTTTATTTTATTGCATTAAAGTGATTTCAACCGAGTGCCAATGAACCTTTGTTTATACATTGAAACCTTTGTAACTTAATATTGAATATTTCATTATTTTATTTCTTTTAAAGTAATAATAACTTTTATTATATTGTGTAAGAGCAGAATAGTTCTTCATAATGTATAAAAGTTTTAATTTTCTTAAAATGTTAAAAAAACTTTTTAATTTTATTCTGGAGAAAAGCCAAATAATATTTTGTTTAAATTAAAACTTTAAATCGCGCTAACCCTAACTTAGCCCAGGATTTTAAAAAGCCAACCCTATACCATTGGATTCATAATAAAAATATCTATACTTACGTGTTTAATTTTTTTTTAATAAATGACGATAAATACTTACATCCCCTTAACTTACCTGTTTACACCTTGTTGGCAGATATGTAGGATGCCTAAGAAAAGGTAGCCAACCGTGTTGTGACATTATCTACATACTATAGACTTTTCATTTATATAAATTTGAAATTGCGACGGCATTCATGTCAAAAATATTAGTTATAAAATTTTTATTACACTATATCAGCCTATATCAGCCAAAAGAAAAGTTTTCGACCGGTGTGTCTTGCCTGTGTTAACATATGGAGCTGAAACACTAACTCTGACCAAAAGCACAGTAAATAAAATTCGAATTGCTCAAAGAGCTATGGAGCGAGCTATGCTGGGCTTAACTTAGGAAACAGGGTTCAAAATGTGAAAATAAGAAGAAGAACCAGAGTAACAGATGCCATCGAAAGAATCACTAACGTAAAGTGGAATTGGGCGGGTCACATAGCGAGAACAAACGATAATAGGTGGACAAAAAGAGTATTAGAGTGGATACCAAGAAATGATGTCTTTCGCAATAGAGGAAGATCACCCATACGATGGTCCGATGATTTAAGACGCATTCAGGGAATTGGATTAACGTTGCACAGAACAGAGAAAAGTGGAAGTCCTTGCGGGAGGCTTACGTCCAGCAGTGGACACATGTGTAGCTGTTTGATG
>JACEGR010011782.1:0-13751 GCA_014170235.1 Listronotus bonariensis | reverse complement strand
AGAAATTAAATGTTTTTTTCTCAAAAACAAAGTTTAAATACGAAGAAAATACAAGATATTAGAAATTGGCGATACCAATACTTTTAAACAGTCCTATATATATATGGCTAATAAATACTACATTTTATTTCATTTCATATCAAAATGTTGCATTTTTATTGCCTTATCGAAACAAAAGTATAAAAACTTTCTAAAAAGTCATTAGCGTACATCTCTCAATAATATTGGATGTGGTGCCCATTGAGACGCCACTGCACCCAATATTTCAAATCTAGGAAGAGCTTTACAAGCGCCTTATTAAGTTAAATAAGCGTACCAAATTTTATCTGAATCGGTTTTAAGGATTTATAAGATATTTAAAAAATAACGACGTTTTTTTAACCTTAACGCCTTGTATCTCAGAAAGAAAGCATGTCCGAGATAAGATATTTTTTTTATAAAAAAACATAAGAAATCGCCTCTTTAAGTTTCGTGCCGTAATTTAAAAACTAGCTATATTTATTAAAATTATTTTTTTAATTATTAGGCAAGGCGGAAATTGAGACACGTAGGGGAAAGTGGGGAGGCTTCATACAGTTTTTATATTTTGCTTTGTGGAATGCCGTGTTTTAGGTATATCTCTTTTAATTTATGACACACTAGTAGCTTAACTATTTTATATTGTAGTAGAACCCTAATATTATTGAAAATCTACATGCGCAAGTTTCCATAAGACTTTTACAACAAAAAGCAAAATGTATGAATGTACCCCATTAGTGGGGTACATTTATACAACCGAAGGGGCACATTTCACATCACTATTAATTCGTTATAATTATTGTTTGTTAAGGTTTTATACCATACTTTATAAAAAAAAACACAAATACATTTTTTTAACATACAAAACAAAGAGTAAAATTCAAAATTAAAAAACAGTTTTTATCCAAATCTTTTAATGCCTATTTTAACATCGCAATAGTTTCGTGATATGAACATAAGTACCGATTAGTGACCAGAGTGTCATTAAAAGGTCTTTACGTTACCTACATGTATGGTTATCTACCAAAGACACTTATTAACATTCTTTATTTTAGTCAGTTACATATTTACTAAAACTAACAATCTCAAAATGTAAAAAAATATTGCTTATACATTATTAATTATATCAAATAAAAAAACTCTGGTTAACACAAAGATACCTTAACTTACAAAACCTAAAATTAATATGCCTATGTTATTAACAGATTATATAACCTAAGATCTGTGGTAATATCATCACTATGCCTGATAAATTTACTGATCCTTGACATCCAAAGACACAAAGTTCATAAATCACCCTTTTTCCCGTAAAAATGATACCATTACTTCAGTTAAACTACTTTATATAATATTTATAACTATAATCGTCTGTGTAACAAAAATAGTAGTTAAAGTAATATTCATAAAGGGCCAGGGGTACATTTATACAGTATGAATGTGCCACATATACTTGTATATGAATTTTCCCCATCACATGCTAATTAAAGAAAAATATGAAATAGAAAAACCGTCTTCATCTATATTAATTTACACATTAAATTAGTGCCTTTGTATTATTATAATTAGGATTAAATAGCAATAATTAATCCAAATGAAATTACGTACATGAGGCAAAAACACGTTTCATGTTGTGCACTCAATCTTACCGCACCAAAAATCCTAAAACTTCACTAGTCTGTAAACATACATAAAAACTGTGCACACCTACTTACGTTACTATTGTACTTCGTGTCTAACTTCAGATAAACTCAATGTATGTAGGTGCAAGGATAAAAGGTCATTGGTAGGTGCCCTTGTATGAATCCACCCCACTTTCCCCTACATATAACGCGTGCGACGCGACGCAGCCACTGATCTGTAAGATATCTATGGACGCAGCCCATCATTGAGCACAGCACATATACTTTTGTAACTTTTTTACATAAAGAAAAACCTATGTCTTTGACTATATAATTTGATAAATAATATTTTTTTTACATTAGGAGGTTATTACCATTGATGATAGCTTAAAAGAAAATAAAAATGAATCCCCAAAAGTGGATGAGGAAATATTAAAAATTGACAAAAATGAAGAACAAATACCTAAAAGAAGAGTCAAGGGATACCTTACCGAAAGGTTTACTTTATGTGGCAGAATACAAGAAGGTAAGGCTATCTCAAGATCGTTTAACTAGGTAAGGTTGCCTCATTACGTCACATGTGTACCGCACTGCTATCGTCCAGATCACTGGAGTCTGGACGGTGGCACTGCTGGTTCCTTGGCGCCAACATAGCAAACGGATGTCTAGACGGATAATACTATGAGGGCGAAAGAGCGCGATATACAATATTTAAAAATCAGTTAGAATAATCATTGTTAAATAACTTGATAGGAAATAAAGAAGTTACGGTAACAACTGAAATTAACAGTATTTAAAAGTATTTCTTTAATATTGACAAAAACACAAACTACACTGTTAAAAACTTCATTAAATAATGAGCAAAATACATATGTGACGTATGGTCCGCCATATTGCAAGGCTTACGAGGCAACCTTACCTAGTCAAACGATCTTGAGGCTATCTAACTTTAAAAAACTGACAATTCAGCAGTGGCGCCTCGTATGGAAAGGGGGGATGTTTAATTAAAGAAAAATAAAAAATATATATTTTTTAAATTTATTGTACATTTTTTTTTAGAATAAAAATATTTAAAAACAAATGTCTTACTGGCTACATAATTTTAAAAATACAAGCTCAAATAATTGTGAAAATTTATTTACAACTTGCCCACTGCACTTTAATAAATTTTAGGATATCTGGAAATACTTACATGAATTGGAAAAGTCACATCCGTTTCCAAGATCCATATATATGATTAAACAAACCCAACTTAGCTGGAACACAAGAAGTATCTTGGTAGACTGGTTGTCGAGTGTAGCTGAGGAGTACAATATGAGCAACGAAACGTTTCATCTGAGTATAAATTATATCGATAGATTTCTGAGTCATATTGCAGTAGTAAGTTTTAGTTTTTATTCATTGTTAACTAGAGATGTCAATAAATATTTACTGCTTGCGTGCGCAAAGTTGAACTTTGCAACAACAAATAAACGACAGAACTGACTAATACTCTTTGACGTTAAAATGTGTGAATACAAATTAGAATAAAAAAAAATTGTACAGGGTGGCCCACCATATCCGACACGGTCTGTAGTTGGATAACCATGGGGTTTTTAAAAAAGTAAATACTGGAACATATACAGGTCGGATAAGACCACAGTATAAAATTATTTTAGTCTATACAGGGTGTCTCAAAAAAGTGTGACGTATCAAAGTTATATTTTTTTAAATAGAACACCCTATATTTTATGACGGTTTTAGATTCTACATAAAAAAATAATTTAAGTTTGTTAATAGTACCAAGTGTCTAATTTTATTCGTTTTTGTGATATTTGATTTTTTTTCAAAATGCAGGGTGCAATTAAATTAATTTTATTTTAACAATATAAACTCCTTAAACTTTTAAATTTGTTACAAAATTAGGAAAAGTCTGCCTTATCATACGTAGGTCATATCGAGATCATAGATTATACAGGGTGATCAAAAAATAATTTCAATTTTTTAGAAAGTCATTGCATTGCAATATCTCTCTTATTTTAAATGGAACACCCTGTATTTTTTTACACCAAATGATGACAAATCAAATGTTCTTTCAAATGGTGTATAGGTTGCCTATACCTATCTTTTATACTTTTAAGTAAATTCCGTTTGAACATATTTTTATTCCAAATGTCTATTTTAATGTAAGTAGGCTGTGATATAGCTATGCCTATTTACTAAGCCGTTATTGCAAAATGTAAATTTGTTGAAAAAAGCACAAAATTAAAAGATTTTGTATTATCTGCCACTCTTTTTAAAATTCACAGAAAAAAATTAATTAGTTGCTTATAATGCTACTTCCAATAACACTTATTTCAGCTGAATGTGATAGTGATTAAACTTGTGTTTTTAAACAATCCTAATAACGCCTCTGGTCACTTATGACGACATTCTGTGACCTATAACTCGTTTCTTTCATTATCCATAATCACTGTGTGAAATTTTTTAAAGCAACTATTTAAGTTATCTGATGGTTTCTCCTGGAATATTTTTCAGGATTAACTGTAGACTAAAGTAAACCATTTTTTTCAAATCCTACCAGTATTATATCATCTTGTTGTTGTAGAAGAAGGGTTTTTATTTAAAATCATTGAAATTTCTTTTAAACAGACTAAAACACTAGTAATCAATAAATGGTCGTTGTTATTCACAACCAACTTTAATTTAAATAAACATTTGGACTAAAAATTTGTAAAAACAGATTTTACTAAAAAGCACAAAAGATAGGTATAGGCAACCTATACACCATTTAAAAAAGTATTTTATTTGTCATCATGTGACGAAAAAAATACAGGGTGTTCCATTTAAAATAAGAGAGATATAGCTATTTGATTTTCTGAAAAATTGAAATTATTTTTTGATCACCCTGTACAATATTTGATCTTGATTTGACCTACGTATGATATGGCAGACTATTTATAATCTTCTACACATTTTAAAGTTTAAAGTATTAAAAGTGTTAAAGTAAAAATCAATTTAATTTTATCTCTACATTTTTCAAAAAAATCAAATATCACAAAAACGAATAAAATTAGACACTTAGTACTACAAACAAACTTGAGTTATTTTTTTATTTAGAATCTAAAACCGTCATAAAATATAGGGTGTTCCATTTAAAAAATATAACTTTGATACGTCACACTTTTTGAGACACCCTGTATAGACTAAAATAATTTTATACTGTGGTCTTATCCGACCTGTATATGTTCCAATGCTTACTTTTTTAAAAACCCCATGGTTATCCAGCTACAGACCGTGTCGAATATGGTGGGCACCCTGTATATATTATGTTTTTAGTTTTTTAAGACACTCGTAAAAAATATTTTTCCCAACACTTGCGCAAAGTGTCCTTCCAACACTTAAAGCTTAACCGAACTCAGCTTCGCGTCGTTTGTCTTACTACTTCTGCGTGTGGGAAAGTATCACTTTGCGCACTTCTTAGGAAAATAACTATATCCGCAATTGAACCTAGCTTAGGAAAAAAATCAAATTGTTTTTATTAGATACTAGAGGACTCGTGCCCACTTCGTTGGGCGTTAATTATATGTTTCTTAAAACTTTTTGTTTAATCATAATAAATTCCCAGCAAACACTATTTGCCGGAAATATACATTTTTATATTGGCATTGATGGTAAAGCATTGGCAATTGGTGGCAATAATATGCCAACATCTAATACGCATTAAAAAGTTAACCCTAAATAAACACTCAATTGCCAATAAATTTTACATGCAGGCGGTATTTAACTAACATTCGAGCAATTTTTTTGATCTGTTTTATTTATAATGGCGGCTAAACAACATTATTTTATGTTTTTTTACATAATTTAAAGGAAATGGCCTTTTTCTAACATTTTATTGATACAAATCATGCAAATAAAAATTAAGTCAAACAAAATATTTATTATGTAGTTTTGAGAGAATAAAAATAAAATGATGGTAAAATTAGCTAGGTTAATTTCGACGATTTCGACCGAAGGTAATAAATTCAAATTTCCCCTTAGCCGAAATACAAGCTTTGACAATTTGACAGATGAGGCAACCTTGCTTTTGTTTGGCCGCTTTGTGCAATTGTTTTCTACGTGGTTTTCTAGCTTTTTAGTTTCTTTTTTAAAGAAAAGAGTTTTAAGTAGACATAATTAAGTGTATTCATTACCTAACTAGTGTGTGTTGTGTAATTAATTGGTGATGGCTAGTCAAGAAGGCGGGTTATTCAAGTAGACTGTTAGGAGCTGTAAACATTTCGTTTAAAACCTTTTAAATTTGTAGTTACCTAAAAAAATTATATGTAATCAGGGAGTTGCCTTATTAAAAGTTTTAAAGACGTGTTAATAAAATATATATATATATATATATATATATATATATATATATATATATATATATATATATATATATATATATATATATATATATATTTAATAGTTTTTTTGACATTTAACTCCTTTAAAATATTTCTCCCTATGTTTTGGAACTGAAAATTGAGTGTAAGTGTCCCTTAAATACTTACTATTTTAAAGTGTTTTCTTTTGATTTACTATCTTTTTTTAATTTTATTACATACTTTTTATTTTTTGGTTCATTGTTACGGTATAAAAATTTATATTATGTAATTTTTTATTGATAAAGTTTTCCTGCCTTTTTTCTCATTTTTTCGATTACAAAAATCCAAATATGTTATTTAACTTTTGGGACATTCAACTTATAAAACTTGCAATACTTATTTAATGATAAATGCCATTATCCTAAACGCATTTTTTTGCTAATAACTTATTAATGATGTATGCCATCATCCTAAACGCATTTTTTTGGCATAACTTATTAATGATGGATGCCATCACATTATCTGCAACACGTGGCCTAATAACGGCCAATTGCCCACTTTCGCGTCTTTTTGATACCTTTTTGCCAATGCCTTGCCATTAAAGAGTGTTGGCAATGCCAGTAAATTAAATGTACAACGCCGGCAAAAAATGTTATATGGGTTATAGCCTATAGCACTCCTAAATAGTATAGCTTTCTGATTGTAAAGAATTTTTATGATCGGTTCAGTATTTCCGAAGATTACCCCTACAAACAAACAAAGAAAGTTACAAACTTTACCTCTTTATAATATTACCCAAACAGCACAAACTTTCCATTGAGCAATACCCCATATAAGTAAAGCATACGTCCACACTATTTCTTGACCTTGCTGCAGAGCTGGGTTACACTTAAGATCGTTTGACTAGGTAAGGTTGCCTCGTAAGCCTTGCAACATGGCGGACCATACGTCACATATGTATTTTGCTCATTATTTAATGAAGTTTTTAACAGTGTAGTTTATTTTTGTCAATATTAAAGAAATACTTTTAAATACTGTTAATTCCAGTTGTTACCGTAATTTCTTTATTTCCTATTAATAAATTATTTAACAATGATTATTTTAGCTGATTTTTAAATATTGTATATCGCGCTCTTTCGCCCTCATAGTATTATCCGTCTAGACATCCTTGTTTGCGCCAAGGAACCAGCAGTGCGGTACATATGTGACGTAATGAGGCCCTTACCTTACCTAGTCAAACGATCTTGGGTTACACTACCAAACAATGGTTAAGCTGTGGAGCGGGCATAAAGCATCGCGAAACGGGGGTTGCTTTCCAGTGACGAAAATGTTTGTGCGTCAAGCTCCAGGGCTTGAAACTCTTAAACCGGTCTAAAAGTTAGTCACTGGAATGCATTCTTAGACAAGGAAGAGAGATACTTTAAGAAATTTTAAAATTTCGTTGTTTTTAATCTTCTTGGCTTTATAATAATAATCTCTTTTTAATATCTAATTCCATTTAAAATAAATAATTTTAAAAATCCATCCTTAACCATAAAAAAAACAGATTTGAAAAACAAAAACCAAAAGAGGGGTTGGTGCATGAGGGGCAAGGGGAAAGAAAAACGGAGTAGCTCAGGTGCATAACACTTTCCGTCACTGGAACGCCATAAAGTAGAACGAAATGCTCCTGAGCTACTCGGGAGCGCTCTATTTGCGTCACTGGAAAGCCACTCCGTACTTTTACTTATATGGGGGATTACCTAGTGGAAAGTTTGTGCCTAGGGGTTAATTTTCTTTGAGTTTGTGCTGTTTGGGTAGTATCATAAAGTAACATACCTACGGATAAGAGAAACCATGGCATGCTAAAATTTTCGTACCGCTTTTGCGGCAGGCTTGTCATTTTTCCAGTTTACACTTTAAATGCGTCGGTCGAAGCCTCGCCTCGTGTAACATCAGCGGTGGGGAGACACGTAAGCTTACTGAAATGACTGGCGGTATTTCAACGAGAAACGAATAAAATTATATTGGGAGTTTTCGCATGACCTGTCCTTAAATCGGCTATTCCATGATAACTCTTATAATTTCCTTACTCTATGGTAGGTATCAAAAATCTATTTACAATGAAATAGATCGTTGGTAGTATAGATAAACTTAGGGGCTTTTTTTAGGTAAGAAATAAATTTCAACTAGTAGGTGCAGCGGCAATGTTGTTAGCTGGAAAAATTGAAGAAATTTATCCAATAGATATTAAAGAATGGTCATATTTAACAGGAGATACGTTTACACCGAGGCAAATAATTAAAATGGAACAACTAATCGCCAAGGTATTAAAGTAAGTAGAGTAACAATACTTAAATTTTAACCCCACTAAGTGCTATGTGGATGTCAAACTTATTATTGTTCAATTTTTGTAGATTCAAAATGCAACCACCTACAATTTGTACATTTATAGAACATTTTGGTCATGAACATAACTTAGACTCAAAAACTATGAATCTTGCAATGGTAGGTTATATTTTTTACTTTTTTGTTTTTGATTTTTCCGTCATTTTAAATCATTTAACCTTATACACTGGTTCGACGACGAAACACAACTCACTTAAGCTTTTTGTTATATTGTGCCTATTTTGCAGTGGCGGCTTGTGGGTCTAAAAACAGGTGTAGTGCAGGAAGGGACAAAAGCGCATTCACCATTGTAGCAAAATTGAAAATTCTCAACTATCAAAGTCTAAGTAAAAAGTCTTAATATCTAAACTTTTTACACCAAATCAATCCTATCTTTTAATGCAGCAAATTTATCAATTATATCTTCATAAAATGGTTGAGTTTTTATCAGTTCTTGTAGAAGCTCCTTTTGAATTGAAATATTGGCCAAAGATAAAAATCTATCTTAGGATATAGTGTTTCTTAGGAAAGTTTTTAACGCTTGAGACAAGAAAAACTCCGTTTCACTGACACGCTTGTTGAAGGTATCGTTAAAATTTGCGAAAAAGTTTATACGCCTCGGTAAAAATGTCTTTATTTGCGCCAACTTGTTTTACTAACTGCTGCAATGAAATATTTCTATAACTTTCATCAGCAAATATTAGGCCAAGTTTATTTTTGAGCCCCTGATTTTTGGAAATGATTCGGTATATATCTCCAATAAATTTTGAAAAGAATCAGTGGAAAAATTTTGGTTGTACTGGCCAAAGTTTGCAGTATCAGCAAGACAAAAAATTGTAGTTTGTAACAATCTTTGAATCTTAATTCCATTTCCATCAAAATATAATCTAATATTTTATAGAGAAGTGCTCTGTACTGTCCTTTAATTTCTTCCTGTGAAAAATCACTGTCGCGAATAATTCTCAAACGGAAACAATCGAAATAATACGTGAAAACCAACAAAACGACCAAAACCTATATTATCTGCACAAAATTATCCGTTTAAGGCTAGCAATTTACCAAGCAATACACCTGATACTTCCACCCGCGATTCTGGCCGCCGGCAAGTATAAGCGTTGTCATGGCAACGGAGCGTCAAACAAAACCCCACATGAGGTGTATACTTCGGTCCGTTTATATTTGCAATACACTCGCGGATTGCGATGTCGCGTTACCGAAAGTGGAGGAAAGAGACTCGCGCCAGCGGTTAATTTATATGCTAGATTTTCCATGGCGAATTTTACAAATAAGGAATAGAAATGAGAAAAATAAATTGAATAATAGTAATATGTTTTTTTTATGTTTTATTATTTATTTTTGGTGAAGTGGCACTTCACTTACTACACCTGGCTATTCAGCCGCCACTGCTTTTTTGAAACTTATACAGGATACCCCAAAAAATGTGATGATTAACAACTTAAGTTTTTAAATAAAACACCCTGTATAAACAGCTATACATGAAACATATCTAGAATTTTCTAAGAAATTTAAAAATACACGTATATGCAGGGTGTTATAAAATTTTGCTAGGAAAATTTAAGGGCAGATTCTACATTACAAAATATAATGTATGGTTCATTTCAATATGGGTCCGCAAATTTTTGGTTCTTAGGATACGATCTCAAAAGTGTTAAACCTTTCAAAAATAAACTGAAAATTTTTGAAAACACTTACTTATTTTAGTAAAAATTGTTAGACTAGATATTATCCCTATTTAAATAAGTATTTATTATTGTTGCATAATTGATAATAAAAATAATTTAACCTAATTTTTAGAAGATAAAGTTCCCGCAATGCTTCTTTTATAGTCTAAAAATATACAGTCCTAACTGGATTTTTTCTCTTTAACTAAACTAGATACAATAAATAATTCAGAAACACAAAGCCTGTATTTTTTTCTGCTTAATTTAAAGATTGAACAAATATTTTACACACATTTACACCACACTGTCAGTGACGTACAGTTTTTTTGGTATAAATATTTCTACAGTTGCCGCTCGAGACGCCACTGGACTCATTAAATGTAATTAAGTTAGTGATAAATTATCACCTTAAGGGGTTATATACAGTTGGAATTTTTTAAAATTGTTTTTTTAATTCTATCTTCTTAATGTACATATATTTAGGGATACACCAGAGAATTTTACATCATTCCGGTGAATATTTTGGAAGTTACACGCAAATTTAAAAGGCGTTTCAGAGTGCTCTAATGTGTGCTTTTCAAACTTTAAATGCGTTTTTCTCAAAATGGTGTTTTCATAGTCGGGGACCAACATTACTCAAAAACGGCTAAACCGATTAGTCTTAAATTTTAACACGATCGTTTTAAATATAATCTTTTGTAATTAATCGAAGATTTTTTCTTACCGATAAATATTTTTGTTTTTATAAACAATTTAAGACGGAAATTTTGGTCAAAAATGATTTTTTTTGAGAAACCGCCGTTTTGTCAAAAAATTATTTTGCTTATTCCTTCGTATAATTACTAGATTAAACATTACTTTAACGAAATCTGTTTGGTTTTCTAATTTCAGAGTATCTAGTTCAGAGATATAGTGGTTACCGCAAAACGTCTTTTAAAAATAAATATTTTTACTAATAGTTAGCCATAAAATACAGCTAAAAGATACCTTAATATGTCTACACATTTTTAGATCAATAAAGTTTTCTCAGAAGAAATTCTGGAAAATTTGCTGTTTTTCGGCCTTCTATCTGTATATACCCCCTTAATGCCATAATTAAAATTGCCAAATCAAAACAAAATTGGGTAAAGAATATTTAAGAATTAAAAAAAGTTTACACATTCTGTATCTTAAGATCAAGGGATGTTTATATGACCATTATTTCATATTTTCAATAGTAGACACCCTGTATAGGGTGTTCCATTTAAAAATCTTAAATTGTATTTTGTTACATTTTTAAGGCACACAGTTCTATGTTAAATTAGTTATTAAACATTGTGCAATTTATCAAAAAGATTAACGAGTTTACAAGTCGTTCGGTTTAAAAACATACATATCATTTTTCTCTTTTTCTAGTACATAAGTGAATTAGTTTTATTAGAAGGAGAAGACTATTTAGATTATATGCCTTCAAAGTTAGCTGCTGCATCTATTGCCTTAGCTAGGTAAGTTTTTCTTAGATATACCAATCTATTTTTTCTAGTGTGATTACTTTTATATATATTCCTAATTTGTTTGACAGGAATATCTCACACATTTTCTTAATTATGTGTGAGCAAACATGTATGCCACATCGTACATCTATCCAAAACAAAAAAAGCTTGGTCCCATTCAAAGTCGGTCTATATAGGGTCGCGACATTCGCCAATATTGCTTTGTTTTGGAAGTGCTATTTGTTGAAAGATGTAATTCCAAATGGTAAAACACAATAATGCAATGATCTATCTTGTTTAGAATCTTAAATTACAATATAGCCTTTTGAAAACAGGTACACACTTAGAGTACTTGCCAACTCCGACTTTTTAAATTTTTTCGTTTTAAATGTGAGAGAAAAAATTATAAAATCGCAACACGTTCATAATTTACATTTTTTTAAATTTAAAATAAAGATAAGTTTAAAAAGAGAAAAACAGAAATTAAAAGTTTTTCAATAGGGCTATTTTTAGAAGTAAGAATCCTTAGGTTACCAAAAACTAAAAATGTTTTTCTTTAAAATTGCTTTACCTTTAAGATTCCGTGGGTTAAAGCTTAAAAAATATCTTTTCTACTCTGTAACTCAAAACATAATAAGTCTAGCTTTTATCTAAAAATAAAGGTACCTATATGAGTCTATACCTTTTGTTACTTCCCACTAATTATTCCTCGATTCAATGAAAATTTCTGTTGCGTCACAATTCGTTATCATTATTTATGGAAGCAAAAAGTGCCTGCCCTCTTTTTTTCTAATTTCTCGTGTCTTAATCCCACATTACCTGTTTCAAGCCCACTATATTTTGTCTGATTAGACTTCATGAATACGACACTCGTTACTCATTACAAACACACACATCTATAGGTGTCTTAGCAAACTACGTTCGCAAATGCTTTAGGTCTTAATTTTACAAAATTCAGTGATTTGTTTTTGTCGAATCGCTCAAATATGTCAAAATTTATTTTTGGCTGCGGTTTTTCTTCAAAGTTAACCACCAACCTATTTCTTTTATTAAAAACTCCTATTTTCGTCACATCTAGCAATATTGCATAAAATTCTAATAATATTTAATGTACGATGTCACATATTTAAAGTCAACAGTTATTGGAAAATGTAAATCAATTCCCTTTATTGCATGCGATCTTACCTATGACGTAGATACATTTTCGGGGAGGAGTTCATTTTTACGAAAGCTGTGAGCAACGTTACCTCCTGTAGGTATATGCTCTAAAGGTCACGTCCAGTAACAATCTTGAATTTGTAATATTTGCTGTATTCCTTTTATGCTCCAGAACCGCCCAGAACGACACCATAAGTGTTCCTTTTACAATTTTTTGACATTTTTTCATGTTGTAGAACCGTTCTTGACACTATTGACAGTTTAGAGAACGGTTCAGAACCTGTTCTAAGGTAAGGAATACACTAATTGAGTGCACTTTATCTACTCAGTACGTCACTTCCCACGATTGGTTTTTCTGATTTATGGTTGGCTTTGTTATTTTATGGATTTATTTAACGAAAATAAAATATTAACTTTCATCACAAAGTTAAAATAGACCCGTTTTTAGCAATTCGTAAAACTTATGTCATATGATAAACACAAAAAAACAGTTGTTTTTGGATGTAGCTCATCATGTCTGTTGCCAGCAAGCTTCCTATACCTTCTTAACATGCATAACTTACAATTTCTTTGAGAGTTATAGGGATAACAGGCCATTTTTTCATAATAATGTGTTTTTAAATTGTGTGTTTGTAAAAAAGTGGTTCTATAATTTATAGGCTAAGGTGTTAACGAGATCACTTCTTCTCCAGCTGCAATTTCTTTAATTTCCTTTTATCGGTACCTCGACGGAACTTGTGAAGGGCTGTTAGACTAACGAAAAGGAGTATTTTAGGTATTTATGATAGGCTTTTACGCCTTCCGACTTCACCGGAAATGACTTGAACTTTTGATTTTTTAAAAGGACACCCTGTATATTTTTGTTTTTTGGTTTCTTTAGATCATTTTTAGTGGAAATAGGTATATTTTTAAAACAAATTTTGGTCAAGTTTTATTTTTAAATTAATTTTTTTATTTTTATCCAGAGTGCCATGATCATTCTAAAATCACTACTCATACTTCACTTATTTTCTAGAAAAATACAAAAATATATTTTACCTTTTAACTTCTTTAGTAGAGGGCTCCTCAAGTTTTTCTTTTTTTTTATATCTT